>SNQJ01S0017691.1:61003-91080 GCA_010110895.2 Picea sitchensis
GTGTGTCTAATTTATTTTTCCCTTAAATAAATTGGACAATAAATATTAATCTATTATCTCATAATTACTTGAAAATAGTTAACTGAAATGGAAAATCAATTAGCTATAGGAAATTCGAGTTCAAAGGTTGACTGGTGGGACATAGAAGTCGAATCAATTGTAACTAAGTGAATTGAAGTTGTAACAGAGTTATAAGTGTAGTTATGTGAGTTGTGAAGTAGTTTAACTCAGTTAAGTGAGTTAAGCTCAGTTGTACTAGTTGTAACTAGACTTACACTAGTGAGAGTTCAGTAAATTAATTATTAATTAATTCACAATCAGTGAACTCACATGCAACTGAAGATTTACGACTGTTAACTACATGCATGTCGGATCCAGTGGAGACCCAGTTGAGACAATAGGTGAAAGGGACAGTTTGTATATCAGTTGTGATTTGAGTGAAGTGCACTCATGAAATCACACACACAGTGGATGTGCCCATGAGAAATGCCCAGCCTAGGCAAGAGGAATTCGAATTCATTTGCAGGGTTTTCATTGCAGGGATTGCGCAGAGGAGGTAGGCTGTCTGGAGGTAGAGATTTGGCACATGTATTTGCTAATTTTTGTATGATAGTGTGAGACGATTGTATTTTAATGAGAGATATTGGATTAGAGTTTTGTATGAGATTGTTTCATGATCCATGATGTACATAACATATGATAGTGGGGTTTTTATCTTTATGCTTTCCCGGTAAAGAATCTGTGTTATGTGTGATTGATCTTTCTTCTTGATATTTCAATTGGCGATCGTGTTTTAAATTTTGCAAGAATATTTGTAGAAGCGATTCTGTATTTAACAATGGCATATAATTATTAGATCAGGAGAATCCAGGCAAAACATAATTTGTATTGAAATTTCTACAAACAACATGGTTGGAAGTGTTGGAATCCTTAAGAGAAACCCAGGGTTGCTGAACACTCTGAGGAAGGGAGGCTTTGCAAGAGTGCATCAACAAAGTAAAGGAGATGCCTTAAAACCTTCAGGAAGGCTAAGGGAGAAGCCATCGAAAAGTTGAGTCAAGCGCAAGGAGTGCACCAAGGATATTGTAAGTCCATCTTACAAGATCAAGAGAAAGAGTGAGAAACTGCCAGGAGGGCACGAGGAAGTTCACTGAAGGACACATAGAAAATGGGAACCTTGAAGGTTTTCAAGCCGAGCAAAGTCATAGAAGAGTTTGCGCAGAACTCTAAAAGGAGAGCATACAAAGTTTGAGAATAACTTAAGTCTCAAAAAGAAAAAAGTGCACTAAGGAGTTGAGGACTTACCGAAGTCCCGAAGACCATGAATTCACTAGGTAGATAGGTGGAAGCAGATCCGAGAGTTGGAGGATTCAGACTTTGAGAGAGTTGCAAGGAGAACAATTCAAACTTCACGAAGGGAGAAGTGCAGAGTGATTCTGGATTGTTGGATTCGGGAGTGTGCATGGCGAAGATCCATGTATTTTAGAGGAACTCACTACAAAGGAAAATAGAAGGATGAGAACACTCGAAGAGCTGGTAGTCAAAGCAATCCTGGCCGTCCATTGAGATAGGACAGGTGGTGAGAAATTAACATTTCACTAATTCGCCAATCGGGAAGGACATAGTTGGGCAAGAGAAGACTCACGAAGTCCGAACTCGCAATTTTATCTTAGCTGTCGATTCTGAGAAGAATGTGGACCATGGATTTGGTCCTGGAGATTTCGCCGATTTGCAAATCAGGAAAAAGGGAGTAAGCAGCTCACAAAAGTTCCGAAGCGTGGGGTCACGAAGGGAGCTGACCCATGGTCATAGTCCGTGGTCACATCATGGGGGAGCCTAGCATAGAGAGCTAGCACTCATTGGTGTTAAGATTTGAAGAGCGCCAGGGAGAGGGTGCACAGGTGACACATAACTTGCGCCGAAAAGGTGGAAGGGCCTATGTCAAGTTAAATTGGTTCCCATTAAGAGTCCAATGAGCCATTCGACTCGTTGAATTGAACAATCCTAGACTAGGAGGTCGAGCAACCCCTTGGAAGGAAGGGGGTTTTCACCAGGAGTGGTACTAGATCCACATAATTTATTTCTAGAGGCAAGGAAGACAAGGTGCGATACTCTGTTGAAAATGTTGCAAGGTGTGCAACAGATGATAAACAACCAGGTGGGATGTAGGTGAAGCAAGATGTCCATTGTAAGTTATGAGCATGGTCGAGGATAAGTCTATTTGCAGAGAAGCAAAGTGAAGATGGATAAGGAGCTCAGTGAAATCCAGGCAGAAATGGAGAATCTAGCATTCAAGATGCAGCAGGAGGCAAAGGTGTGCTGAAGGTATGAATGGCCTTTGAAGAGGACAACTAAGTGGCATGTTTGAAAGTTGTTGGCCAGAGGGAATCAACAGATGTAAAAAAGGTGGTTGAGGTATGCTGAAACCTTAAATGATGAGGGAAAGAGATCTGGAAGGGGTCTTGTATGTTGCCAAGTGGGCAATGAGAAGGAATCAATGGGTCTCGTAAACTGGCAGGAGGGCATAGGAGACATCTAAATTTCCAAGTGGGAAAGGGAGAAGAGATGAGCCCAGCTGAGAGTTGACATTAGAGGGTGTTGAAATATGGGCAGGAGGTAGAAGAAAGACCTCACTCAGGTGAAAATTCACGTGGAATTGTGGGCCATGTGAATGAAGACGATGAGAAGTTAAATACTTCCACCGCAGAGGAGAAGGATCTGAGGAGTATTCTGGTCATTGGGGGAATAGAGATATTCCTGCCCCAAAACTCGATTGAGGCCAAAGCATGTGTTGCAGATGTAACAAAAAGACAACTAACAATGACTGTTGTAGAAGAGGAGAAGGAGAATATACTGATGACTACCCCAGTAGAATAAGAAGATCATGTAGTTACGATGCTCACTCCATGGGACAAAGAGTCAGAGATGTTGGAGGATTGGTTAATCAATCCAGAACCAGAAAATGACTGCCAGGGGACAATTATGCAGATCATAGGAGGGGAGCATTCAAAAGAATTTATCAAAAGTTTCGGACGAAGAGCTGGACAAGAGGTGACTGCAACACTGAAGTACACAATAGAAGGGGGAGCCGAATACCAGCGTGAGGAGAAACTGGAGGAAGTTGGTATTGAACCCGCACCAGAGGAGCTGACATGAGAAAATCTGTGAGAAGGAGAAACTTAGCAACAACTGAGTGATGAGAGACCTACATGAATGGAAGTTGTAGTAGAGTGGCAAGCTAAGGCCACAAGAAATGAAGAAGATAACTTGGGAGATCGATGTGATTTACCCATTGACAAGGAAGAAGTGCAACAAGCTAGTCTGGAAAAGGAGAGTCAGCCGATGGAGCATCTAGATGAGATGGTTGAGGAGATAAGGAAGCTAATGTTGGTGTCGACAGAGGAAGCGATCAACAAGGATAAGATGGACAAAAATAAACCTGCACGAGCAGTAGGGATGATGCAACAACAACAAGGAAGTAGAGGAGCATAAAAAGAACTCCAAGAAAAAGTTTGAGATCTAGGAGGATTTCAATCAAGTTGGAAATCTCATGAGTAGGAACTCATGATTTCCATAGCTGTGGAGTATGATGCAAGAGAATCGCTCTACCTCAACATGAACCAATCGATTAATACACATGGTGCACATTCAAGGAAGGGAGAGGCGCCTCCCTCTCATTTTGGCCTTTGAGAATCTAAGCATGATCAAGGCATTTAATGATGACAAGTTGGAAGAGACAAGTTGTGCCTTCGCACAAGCTGGAGATAAGGTCCCCATTAAGTGGTTGACGGTAGAAGGTATTTGCATCCAATTCAGATCATATTTCCATCATTGTAATCTGCCTCGGTAGTCATGTGTTTTGAATGGTGATTAGACACCACTAGATTAGCTTGGAGGGAATCTCATCGAATCCCTCTTGTATAAATATTTGTATTTTATGCCCAGTAGAGGCTGCTAGAATTTGATGAAAAATTATTGTAAGCCAACTTGGGAGGTTGATGAGAATCAAGACTCAGTCGCAGTCGGGACTCAACATTTGTAATTTGATATTATGCAATTATAGAAAAATGATAGTTTTTCCTGTTATCAATTTTTGTGTAATGGATATTTGTGATGAATGTCATTTGTATGCATTTGAATTGTAGATGAATGTTAGAAATTGTCTACAGGGATAGAGATACAATTTTCTATTGGTAAGTGTGTTGGATTAGGTCTGGTTCTCTAGGTTAAGTCCAAGGAGTGCATGATAGAGTGTGGAAACTCTATGAACCGACGCAAAGAGTGTGTGTCTGAACTTAGTGGAGTCAGAAGAGAAAATGTCAGGAGGGCATACCAGGGTAATTCACAAACTTGGGATGAAATTTCAAAGTGGTTAAGTACCTTGGAAATAAAGACTGTGTAGGAGGAAGCACAATTCAAAGTTACTAAACACTCTAAAACACTTTGCTAGGAGGGCATAAAGAAAGTACAAGAGCGTACAAGAACAACATGGTTGGAAGTGTTGGAATCCTTAAGAGAACCCCAGGGTTTCTGAACACTCTGAGGAAGGGAGGCTTTGCAAGAGTGCATCGACAAAGGAAAGGATATTTGATCTCAACTCATGATTTGATCTCAACTGTCGATTGTGAGAAGAATGTGGACCATAGATTTAGTTCTGGAGATTTCACCAATTTGCAAATCGTGAAAGAGGGAGTAAGCAGCCTACAAAAGTTCCGAAGTGTGGGGTCACGAAGGGAGCTAACCCATGGTCGTATTCCATGGTCACATCAAGAGGAGAGCCTAACATAGAGAGCTGGCACTCGTTGGCGTTAAGATTTGAAGAGCGCTAGGGAGAGGGTCCACGGGTGCCACACAACCTGCACCGAAAAGGTGGAAGGGCCTATGTCAAGTTAAATTGGTTCCGATTAGGAGCCCGACGAGCCATTTGGATCGGTGACTTGAACGATCCTAAATCGTGAGGTCGATCAACCCTTTGGAGTGAAGGGGGTTTGAGCCATAAGATCCCTCTCCACCCACGTCATCGGGTACCCACATCACCGACATCCATTATGTCTCGACCTCAGTCACTGAATGGATGAGGTTCCCTTTCTTTCTTTGTGACTCATTTGATCATTTCACGTACCAATGTCCTTTGATCATTGAATAGCTGCATCTTCAAATGGCCTTTATTCCAATTCCTCCAACCACCTCACTTCCTGTGATACAAGTGATTCCCCCTATCTCTTCTCCAGATACTGTTCACATCACCTCCCCTGAACCTGAGTCACTTCCCACTCCTCCATGGTTCATGGATAGATTGTTTGAGGATTCCCCCCCAAACCCTTCTTATTCTCCAGTTCATTTCCCTCAGGAAATCTTATCGCAGACCACAGTTTACAACCCATAGTGTCTAGACATTTGGTTTATGTCAAGCGTGCCATCGCACCATAGTGACGATACCCCCTCTACATCTTCACCATGAGAAGACAATCACACGGTGACAGTCACCAATGTTACCTCCCAGATGCCCTATATTCTCGCCTTTTCCACTGCGACGAAGATATCCTGGAGGAACTAACTACCCCCAATTTCCCATGGAATGCGCTCCATCACAGAGCGTTTTTTCTCTTAGAGGAAGCCTCTAACCCTCCTAGCCAAACCTTCATATGTGCAATCAAAACCAAGGAATTTATTCCACCAGGGCATATAGATTGGTTCAATAACCCTATCCCTGCCCCTGATGCTTTTTCAGAAGGCAACATGGCCAACATTTCCCCCACTGTCAAAATCGATATTTTCATCAAACCAGGAATCATAGAAGAAATCACCATAGGCGTCGCATGCTCCCCTGACGAACTCACATCTTACAAAGCTCTCTTTCATGAATACCAGGATATTTTTGCTGAGTCATATACAGATATGCCCGACCTCGATCCTTCTATAGTCGAACATTGCATCGACACATGGCCAGATGTCGCCCTAGTACGTCAAAAGAAACACCCACTGCACCCATCAAAATCTGTGGCTATCAAAGCTAAAATTGACAAGTTACGTGCTGCAGGGTTCATATACCCCATCGCATACACCTCCTGGGTCTCCAACTCCATCCCCGTTAACAAAAAACAGGGCACTGTTTGCGTCTGCACTGACTTTCATGATCTCAATCATGGTTGTCCCAAAGACAACTTCCCTACCCCTTTCATCGACCAAATTATTGATGACTGTGCAGGCCACAAAGCCCTGTCCTTGATGGATGGGTTCTATGGCTACAATCAAATCCAAATCCATCCAAAGATCAGTATAAAACTACATTTACCACCCCCCGAGGTACTTTTGCTTATCGTGTCATGCCTTTTGGACTCAAGAACGCAGGTGCTATGTTCAAATGGGCCATGACTTATGTTTTCCATGATCTTTCTCACATCATCCTCACTTACTTGGATGACCTCACTGCTCTATCCAAGTGACAAACTCAACACTTAGATGAATTACAAGTTGTCTTTCAAAGATGTCGCAAGTACAATATTCGCTTGAACCCCCTCAAGTGCATATTTTGCATCACCGTCAGACGACTCCTTGGGTTCATCATCTCCCAACATGACATCACAGTCGAACCCCTCAAGGTTCAAGCTATCACATAAGTTCCACCACCAAGGAATTTGCGCCAACTGCAGAGCCTACAAGGCAACACCAAATTTTTACGACGCTTTGTCCCAGATTACGCCGCTCACACTCATGGTTTCTTTCTCTTACTACGTCATGATATCCCATTCCTATGGTATGAACATGCCCAAACCACTTTTGACAATTTAAAATCAATGCTATCCAATGCCCCTTTGATTAGTCCTCCCGACTATGACCGCGATTACATCCTCTACTTGTCGGCTTCAACTGTTTCAGTAGTAGGAGTTCTCGTCCAATTAGGGGATGATGGCCGCGAGCATGTTATATACTACATTAGTAAAAATATTTTAGGGCCACCTCTGAAATACAATCATGAGGAGAAACTCACCCTCACAGTTGTCCTTGCAGTCCAGAAACTGCATCATTATATCTTACTTCGCACTACCAAAGTCATGGAAGATTCCAACCCCATGCAATACTTGCTTAGTCAACGACAGATTATTGGAAAATTTGCCCGATGGATCACCATCCTTCAGGAATATGATCTAGAATTTTCAAATCCCAAAAGAAAGAAAGAACTCATCCTCGCCGAACTCATCACAACGTTTCCCTCGGACGCTCAAAGTTCACCCGTCAACACGGATTTTCCCGATGAACACCTCTTCTACATCCCCTCGGATGACCCCTGGTATGGTGACCTTCTCGTCTACCTCCAGACACAAAATTTTGGGTCTCATCTCTCTTGAGACAATCATCTGTGCCTTCGCCATCAGGCCCCTTGGTACCTCCTCATCGATGACATTTTGTATCGACATGGGGTCAACACTATACTTCACCGATGTTTAACCATCGACTAAGCAGACAAAGTCTTGAACAATTTCCACAGCGGCGCTTGCGATGGTCACCTATCAGGCATGTCCACTTCCCAAAAAAACATTCGAGCAAGATACTTTTGGCCCACATTGTTTCATGAATACATCCACGCTGTCAAGTGATGCGACAAATTCTAGCTTTATGCAAACAAAGCACGAGTGCCACCTGCTCTTCTACATCCAATCATCACTGCCGACCCCTTCTGCAAATGGGGCATAAAATTCATGACTTGCAATCCTCCATCTAGCAATGGACACAAGTATATTGTTGTGGCAGTGGATTACTTTACCAAATGGGCCGAATCCATGCCTACCTTCAATAACACTGCTGAAACAACAACACATGTTTTCTTCAACCACGTCATTACCCATTTCGGAGTTACACTACAGTTAGTCTCTGATCATGGTAAGCACTTTGAGAATGATATTTTCGTCGAAATCTCCTCAAGGTTAGGCTTCTCCCATGAGTTTGCCTCCCCATACTACTCTAAGTCCAACAGACAAGTAGAGGCCGTTAACAAATTCCTCAAAACTATGTTGCAACTCACTGTCAACAAACATAAGACCAACTGGCATCATATGTTGTTTTCAACATTATGGGCTTATCACACAGCAGTCAAAACTGCCACTGGTTTTACACCATTTCATCTTTTCCATGGGATTGAAGCCACCCTCCCCATCACGTGCAAAATTCCCACGTTGCGCACTGCCATAGAGCTATTACCTGACACTGCTCCATTGGAGCAACGCTTCCTGAACCTAGATTTTCTTGATGAATATTGTCGGTCTTCATTACAAAACAATGAGGCAAATAAGAAACAATCAAAGGCCACCTTTGACCTCCATGTCAACCTTCACTCATTTAACGAAGGATATCTCTTCCTACCCTACGATATCACTCACGATACTCTCGGTCATGGGAAATTCGAGTCATTATGGCATGGACCCTACATCATCCAACACTGCCTCACTAAAGGCATATACATCCTGGCCTCTCCAGAAGGCTATCCTCTCAAAGATCCCATCAATAGGTTGTACTTAAAGACGTTTTACACCTGAGCGTAATCATTATACACTAGGATGTTTCTTCATAATCCTCAGCTGACCTCCAGATATCCGCTGAGTATTTAAGGATCCATATATCCTCACCACCATAGCCACGATGCAATGGTGCAAGAGCTCGTCCATCACCTCAATCTGGAAAATCGAACCTGACATCGGGTTTGACCCTGTACAGTAGCGCTGGGCTACGTCTATCAGTCGCACATCCCCCGACAACTGGGGGTCAGCAGGCAGGGCCATTCCCTGAAAGGGGAGCCTCGTCAAGAAGTAAATATCCTCAACAACAGAGAATGTCATATGCTGTCCCCTCACCACGAAGCACTGCAGATCATTACTCCACATCGATATCAAATATTGGAGAAGGTACTCCTGCGACCGTATCAATGGGAAATCTAAGAACTTGAGAAGCCCACAGGCTTCCAAGTTCCTCTGAACACCCGACTCCTCTCTCGCCGCCTCCCGGAGGCCCTCCCAGTGTCACTCCCTCCAGTGGAATGGAATGATAAATTGATCACCTACATTTACACAGAAAACACTTGGTCAACAATCATCATTTATAAAAAATATATTCAAAAAATTCAATTTTTCAAAAAACCCCTTAGCTTCTCCTCAAGTGCGCAACTGTCACCCCCACAGGCACAGACATGTGCTTGCATGTTCTTCGCACATCTGCGCATCAATGCACAACTATAGGAGAAAAAGCTGCACATCAATGCACAACTGTCACACCCACATGTGCACACTCATGCACACCTATTCTTTACACAGATGCGAAACTGTCTGAGAAACAACAATGCACAGTGCACAACTGTAATTTGCATAGGCACGCATCACATGCACACCTGTTTTTTCCACCCACGTGCCCCCATGAACGAATGTATTCAGCATAGCCGCACATCATGCGCGGGAAAGGGAATTATACCTGTGCATCTCAACACAGGTATTCTTCCTTCTCCCACGAATTGGTGGGCCCACCCCTACAAAATACCCTAGTACGACCCTTCGTACAACCCCTACCCAAAAAATAGAAACTAGCTACTGTGCAGGAGGATGGGACCACTAACTTGACTCTCGCAAATCCTGGATCGACAGGCTCGAACTCCCGTAATATCAGAAACTCCTCCAAATAATCTCATCGATTCATTATAACAGCGGGTACAAATGAGGTGGCATTGTGGGCCCCACAACCATATATAGTCCCTTTTTCCAAACTTCCACACTTAGTTACAAGAGCTTAGAGTCTCTGTTTTCTGATTCGTCTTCAACCACGGGATCAGGGTCCCACCACCTACATAGTCACATTCCCCGGGTCACCATCTGCACTGGACCCCGAGGGATCATTTTTCTCACATCACGTCCAGGTATGCATGCTCATGTTCAAAATTATCAAATAAATGTTATATGTTATTTATATTCAGATATTGTTCACGTTGGTTATTCGGTTGTAATGTGTGTAGGTACTTGGTCATCACAAATCAGCGTAGCCCCTTCAGGTATATGATCGACATTGGCATGTAATAATTCCCTTTGAATACTGATTGCATCTCCCAATCACACCCTCCGACATTCGCCTTTATGGTCCCTACGTCTGACTCTGCAGTACCGTCACCTCTACTGCATTTTGGTACTGTCACTCGGTATCACTCTCCCCCACATGAGTTGTCCCATTGATAGTCCCCTTTGTCACTTTGACACTCATGCTGCTTTCACCCTCTAGGGATGGGAGTCTCGATAGTCTTATGCATTTTTCGAGAATCATCCGCATACTCCTTCTCATCATTTTGCTATCTTTCCCAATGGACTCCCAAGTTACCTCATCATGGTTCTATTTTTGATTGCGCTTCCACAGTATCATTAACCCTCCATTTCATCCACCACCAATTTTCCCATCTGTATATTGCCATCCATTCATTTACCTCATATAAAAACCCACCCATGGGGCCCCCACCCCCCACCAGTTCTCCACGCAACTTGCGCCCTCACAGGCCAAGCCATCTTGCAATGAGGCACCCATTTCTGTATCTGTACACTCATCCCAAATTATTCTTTATTTATTTGGTAATTGTAAAAAGCCTTTCTTTCTGTCATTTACTTAGCTTTTTGTTGTCACCCTTGATGACCTTCTTTTTCTGGCAAAGCAACCCATGTTGCCCTTGGTTGGGGAATTCACTATCCTCTACTCATATTGACATCATAAATAAACCTCGAGTATCCCACAGTCCATGTACCCTGATCTCTGAGTTTGTCCACTTTGTCACGCCTCTGGCACAATTTAACCCCATGTCTAGTCTTCCCCCTGACACTAGATACAGTTTCACGGTTGCTGCCAATCATCTTTCAAACATACCCCCAACCAAGGGCAGTCTTGAGTATTACCGCACCTTGAATTCGTTCATGTTCCCTATTAGTTCCTGATCTTATCTAGTGGATTTCATGAAGCCCTTTGCTTCTTGGAGTCACGTCTCTCTGTTTGTCAACATAAGCACATTTTCTAGACGTGCGACAATATATTGACTCTCATTACCTTTACAGTGAGGAGTCTTGGATGACACAGAGAGAACCATCATTTCTCTATGATGTTGTTGACCCCCATAACATCCGACTTCAACAAAATCTCATGTTACGATGGGTCTTACTATGTGGCTATTGCAGTTGTTTTATACTAGCTAAAGACCTTTGAATTTGTTAGGCCATCAATGCCTACCAGTCATCGACACTTCTTACATGTGTCCTTGCTTCTTTTCAGAGTATGCTCACCATCAAAATTGTCATCTACTGTTATCAAACCACCCCGAAGGGCGCTACAGTTATCTACATCAACATACAAATTCAGTTACTGTCTTACATTTTTGAGTTACATGACACGAGCATGGGGCATGCCTGTCTCATTTGTATACAAATTTTCTTTTCTCTCCCTAGAGACAAATTTGGGTCTCATAGTTTCCCCTCTCCCTCTGATAGGATCGCTCTTGCAGTTCTTATCAACACTCTTCCTTACAATGGTACTCTCAGTATAAGAAACATTGATGTATTTCAGCTATACATATGCTCCTAACCTCACACATAAGGGGGCATCTGTTATCACTGAAATTTTGTTTGCAACATTGCATGTAAATGGTTATAGGAATACAACATCTCCAAACACCTATTAGTTCACCTGCAACACCAAAAATGCATTTCCAAGCGGAAAAAACTATACAACTGGTCAAAAGATTGACATGCACTGAAACACTAAAGGAAGCGCGCGCATAGTGCGCGGGCCAAAGAAGCCCGTAGAGCGCACAATGTGGCATATGCATGGCTATGTATGAGAAAAGCCACACACTCCTGTGAACAATGCATTTATGGTTCTTGTTGTCCCCTCACCCACTTCTGGACCAACTCCCAACTTGATTTGACCCTCAAATTCGAGCTGAATCCAAATGGGGGGCTGGTCAAAGACCTAAGGGTGCCCTAAAGGACCCCTTGTCCACACTAAGAACCAGTTGGATATTGCCTCAAAGACATGCTATAAATGGAGGCCATGGGTGCACTAAGAATTTAAGAATCTCATAGTATTTTTATGTTGCCTCAATCCTCCTTTAAGCAACCTCTTTTCTTCTTGGAGCATTCTAACAACATTCCAATAAGCTATTCCACTCACCTCTTGAGGGAATAAGCTTGGATTTCTTCACCATTTTCTTTCTTGTTTATCATTGTAAGAAGAGCTCTCAAATAGGGGACTCAAGAGCCCTCACAAGGAGGAAGAGGGGATCCACAAGTCCTCCTTTCTCTACGGTGTTTTGCCAACTAATATAGTTATCCATTGGTGGCGTAATCTCGGTCATTTGGTTGATTGATTTTGTTTCAAAGTTTCTTATGCATTGTAGTTTTATTTCCTTAGTTGTTTTTAGTTTATTTGCTTGTTTATTTCATGTGCTTGGATGATCTAACTCATGCACTAACCTCTTTCTCATCTAGCAGGCCCAACTAGACTTGTAAGTGCCCTTGTTTTGCTCACCTAAGTGGGGAAACAGACACAACAGTAATCACAAAAGACTTAGCACAAATGCAAATGTGAAGGTGCATAAGTGTGAGATGATCAATCATGTGGATTATCTAGACAAGGGTTGAAGAAATTTAATTGGCACCTGGATATTATTTTGTTTTTTCAGAAGCAATTCAAGTTCACGAGTTACTGGTCTTTCACAGGTCCGCATTTCAAATATTTCGGCGGCACAAGTTGTGACAAGCTAGCTAATTTGGGGGATGGTGGAGTCAATTATGGCACATTGATTTTCTTGGATTTAGAAGGGAACCGCATGGATTTAGTCTTGATGCAAAGTATATGTCCCATTTTACTATGGATTGCGTAGTGGTTTTTATTTATGGTGAACCGTGTTTTGGAGGCTATTCATGTATCTAGAAAATACATTTCAATAAATATGCGCCATGCATCTGGATTTGAGTAAATTACAACTGTCCGATTTATTTATGTTTTGTAAATATTGTATTGGAACGCCTTTATAATTAGTTTTTATTTTTTATTTTTTATTTTTATTATTATTCAGGTGTGCAGAAGCTTTTTCTTTTGCCATATTTTGATGTTGCTAATTGGTGCATGCTTCGGAAAAGAAAATTCTTACTCTATTTTTAATCCTTGCATAGGGAATCCATACTTTCAATGTCGATGCTGAGAATTCATTCCACCTATGATCCTGCATTGGCACACTTGGGTGAATAAACACTTGTGCAATTGGCAGATCTATGGCATCAACACTTCAACACATGTGTATGCCCTGCAGAGTTGGTACTTGCTCTATTTTCAAATCTTGTGTGGAGAATCGATGCGACTCCTCTTCCCACACTCTGCCACTTTCACATTTCTAACACTTCAAACAGTTGCAAACATACATCTTCTATTTGCGAGTTATCCAAGAGAGTGGAACTTACATTTTAATTGATTTGATGTGTATGTAAATTTAACGATCATGCTAATGCAGCCCAAGAAAATATGTTTGGCCTACTCATGGGCATTTTTACTTTTCCACTTTAAACCTTGATTATAGGGTTTTCCTGTCATCATATTTTTGTAGTGTGCACAAAAATATGCTTGGTACATGTGCAGTCTGCAAAGATGTTTGCTGGACAAGAAAAAGTTGGTATTCTCATCATCTATGCAAAGGATCCATATAACCTCTCCACTTGCATATGCGAATATCCACACCTATGCATATCTGCATAGTACATAGTCATATTTTTCGCACTTCTGCATTTCACACAAGTATGACGTGTGCACAACCAATACTTAGTTTTTTTCTCAACACCCATGTCAAGAATCCATACAACTTACCACAATTCACTGCCACACTTCTATACACCCAATGCTGCAAATAATTTCCAAACGCCACTTTCTATTTGTGACTGACCCAACAGTGCAGAACTTGCATTTCAATTGATTTGTTGTCTACGTAAATTCAAGATTCATAATAAAGTGCACCAAAAAAAAAATGTTATACTTTCTAGTTGTTTCCAGTTCTATTTGATTGGTGGTTACATACAAGTTACTGAACTGGGGCATGCCAATATAAATTTTACATTTTGAAATCTTGGCACTTGGACTATATTAATTTTTTTGGTCTATAAAGCTACTGGATAGATTACTTGGGACATAAGTGAACTATGGAAGGAATCCTATATAGAATGGAAATGAACTATGGTAGTTATATTATCACATGTTGAAGGGTTAAAATGCATGTGCAAATATCCACACCTATGTATTTCGACACAATGCGCAACAATAACTTTTGCACTTTCACATTTAACACAAGTATGACACCTGCACAACCAATACTTAGACTGTTTTCAATACGTTGTCACACTTTCATACTTCCAATACTTCAAATAGTTTCCAAATGACACTTTCTATTTTCAACCTACCCAACATAGCATAACTTGCATTTTAATTCATTTATTGTGTATGTAAATTTAGGATGCATAGTAATGTGTATTGAGAAAAAGTTGCGATAGTTCCTAGTTGTTTTCAGTTCTATTTAGTTGGTGGTTGCATACAAGTTATTGAACTTGGGAATAACAATATAAATTGTTTATTTTGAAACCTTCACACCCAGACTGTATTAAATTTTTTCTTTGCAAAACGATTAGACAGATCACCTAGAACATACATGAACTATGGTGGCTATCTTGCCTGTAACAGAAATGAACTTTTCTAGCTATCTTATCACGTGTTCAAGGGATTAAAATGCACTATAATAGTAGAAGAAAATTATTGGCTGAAGCCATATCTTCCGCACTTCCATATTTCGCACAGGTATGACGACCGCACAAGAAAGACTTGGTAAATTTTCAATACTTATGCGGAGAATTCATAGATCCCACCACGTCGTGCTACTACACTTCCATACTTCGAACATTTAAAATAATTTCCAAAGGAGACTTTTTATTTGCAACCCTCCCAAGAGAGAAAAACTTGCACTTTAATTGATTTCCCTTGTATGTAAATTTAGGATTCATAGTAATGTAGACCAAGATAAGTTGTTATAGTTGCTAGTTGTTTTTAGTTCTATTCGGTTGGTGGTTGCATACAACTTACTAAACTGGAGCATAACAATATAAATTATTTATTTTGAAATCCTAGGACTGAGATTGTAATAATTTTTTTCTCTACAAAGTCATCAAACAAATTACTTGCAACATAAATGAACTATGGCAACTATCTTATCACGTGTGAAAGGGTTTAAAATGCACTGGAACAACATAATAAAGTGACTGGACAAAGCCATATCTTCCGCACTTCTGCATTTCACACAGGGATGATGCCTGCACAACCAAGACTTGGCCTATTTTCAACACTTTGTGTGGAGAATTCATTCAATCCACTGCGTCGTGCTATTGCACTTCCGTACTTCAAATACTTCAAATAGTTTCCAAGTGACACTTTCTATGTGCAACCTACCCAAGAGAGCGAAAGTTTCATTCTAATTGATTCTTGTCTATGTAAATTTAGGATTCATAGCAATGTGGACCAAGAATTTTTTTTTTAGTTGCTAACTGTTTTTTGTTCTATTAGGTTGGTGGTTGCATACAAGTTACTGATCTGGGACATAACAATATAAATTTTTTATTTTGAAATCTTGGCACCAAGGTTTTACTACCTTTTTGCTCTAAATTTTTTTCAAAGAGATTACCTGGAACATAAATGAACTATGACAACTATCTTATCACGTGTTCAAGGGTTTAAAATGCATTGGAACAATATAACAAATGATTGCCCGAAGCCCATGGAAAAAATAATGTAGAAATGTAGATGTTTTGTTGAGAAAGAATTGGGAAAAGCCATATTGAAGGATTGCATAGTTTTTCCATGTTTGCAATCATTAAATTGAAGCTCGAAACTTTTTCATAATTTTATGTCATAAATAAATCTTAGTGACACAGTGCAATCTAATGTTTTCGGTTAGATATTTAAAATTTATATGAGTTTGCATATATGTGAAACAAATAACTTGTGATTTGTAACCTTATTTACACACCTGTATACAATACACAATTGAATAATAAATATTTCACTTAATGCAGTGATTAAACATGCTGTTTCGTATTGAAATATGGTTGCATTTGGTTATAACTAGGCCAATTAGAAAAATATTATTAGTGTTTATTATCATACATGTATCATAGACACTATATACATAGAAATATATCTCGTTACACAAGTTTTCTTAGAATAATAGAAAGAACATTGATTATTCCATCACATGTGACAAGAGGGCGAATATACATGCACACATAGATATCTCAAAGTAGACTAGATACAATTACGATTTCCTATGGAGGATTGTGAAAGATTGTTTGTTGCAGTAATTTCCGATGCCATGAACATATGCATATGGTGTTTGCAAACAACTTCAAATTTGTCAAAGATTTCAAGGCTAGAGGGAAAATTTCATGTTAAGAACAATTATGAAAACATCGAACTTTAAAACTTTTTTCCAATTTATATACAACCCTACCTACAATATATAAAGATAACAATGTAACCATAACAACAATCTATAAATACCTAGTTCAATGGTCATTAAAAATTTGACATAATTTAATTGCAAAAAATCAATACAATGACAGTGCAATCTTAACAATGGCTAGTGAATACTTTGGAGTCAAAATACATATAGAGTGCAGCTGCTATTTCTTCTATAAAAACTATATAGATAATATGTATATACAATTTATATATTGCTAAGCATCAACATTTAGACCAATATTAAAAATAATTAAAGGAACGTTCTAGTTTCTGCACAAAGAAATGGAAAACAAGACATAAAATCATGGCACATGCAACACGACACTATTTTCATTTAATGTCTATCCCATATGCAGGCCGATGCTGCCCTCATTCAATGTAAATTTTCCATTCACTTGAAAATCGAATAACATATAAATAGGACTTTGGAATTTTTTTGCAACTATATTTCATATAGAATTTCTGTCAAGCCAGGAAGAAAATCATTCACTATAGGTTCCCTCGTAATGCATTGCACATTGTTGTTGTCCATTGTGCATGTGATAGGACCCACAAAATGTTTATATAGAAAAGCGCATCAATGATTACATCTTACACAACCAAACATTGCATTTTTTTTTATCGAATCAGATGTGCCCACAAGAAAACTGCAGAGTGCATAGATAGGTTGAAATGGAGTCAAATACACATTTTCTCCTATCAATGTACCTTGAACCTTTTTATACAATACCAAATTCAATAATTTAAAATATGTGTCTTTGTGTGTGTGTTTAAATAATATTGTATACCAAAATTTGTGGATAGAGTTGTCAATCTATACTTACAACTTCTGTTGAGGCACCTAGGTTTTTTAGATCTTTGAGTGTTTCTCTTGTGAGTTGTGTTGTAACTGTCGATTATCTTGCCCAAAATCCATTTTCGTTTGCATGTCTTCTAGTTATATTTTTAAACAACAAAGCGGTAAATTTTCCTGTATGCAATTGTCATTGCAATGAAGCAAAGAAATGTTCATATGTCTCAAACATTTGTAGTTGATATATATAACATTGTAATCATTATATAATTTGAATTAAGATATATTGGCATATAAATGATAAAGCCTTGACCATGGAAAAACATATTGTTCCTTGGTCATTTTTTGCGGCTTCATGTGCTCCATCGAGATAATATTGCAAGTTTCATAGCTGCATCATCATATAACTATTACAAAAAATAATAAATATGAACAACATTTTCCATATATTGTTTTGCTCAATTGCACAATTTACATCTTTGTATACATACCTTTCCAATTGTCACTATTTCACGTTGATAGATGCTCCAACGATGCCCGTTCCTCTTGTAATTCGACCTGTAACATCATTTGCTCCAGTTCCAGGTATTCCTACTTTGCTTGAATTGAAAATAGGAATTTCCACATTGCATAGGTGCTTGCCGCTATTTATTCACCATGTATAAAAGATATCGCCTATAAACATCTGTCTATGTGTTGCTCACTATCAAGCTATCTAGACAAAAAAAAATAGCTTATGGATATTTTCCTCTGACTTTGCTATTGGGCTGATGTTTTCACTGGACGAGTAGCAATAATTTCTTAACTGGTTGAACTTCTCCTGCTTGCATCACATAATATGTGAGTGCCAAGCACATACAATATATTCTATACTATGTTTACATTGACATATGCTCTTCTTCTTCTTATTTTTCCTTGATTCCCCCCCCGCCAGATGCATATTAACCATGCAATATACAAAATTACATTGTACACCACACAATACATAATACTGAAAAACTCTAAGTGGTTGAGTAGCAAACACATAAATCATAGTAGGATTCTAAGATTCAACACAAAATATTACAACCAGGATCTTTGAAGTTGTTATCACAACAAATTCCTCAAAGAACCCAAGAAATTTCCGATGCTTCAAGTAGCTGCATTTTGCTTAGTACACATCAACAAAGCAAGAGCAACAAAGTCAACGATAGTGAAGCATTAATGGATCAAATAAATTATGGATGCAAGACTACCATAGGGCTAATTTGACGAACACAGGGCCAATTCATTGTGAATTCTCAAAGAATTACACGAGCCACTGTAGCATAGCACCAACTTAGCACACAAAGTAGATAGTGAAGCACATAGTAGGTACAATTGTAGATCCATTAGTAGGACACAACATGATCTAGTCACATAGGTGAACATGACAAGTTCATAGGTTAGAATGTTTGGTAGATATCACCCAACAAGTAAAGTTATGGGAAACACATAGGACATAGGACACGGGGGCACGCTCGCGCAAGCGATCCAAGGGATAGGCAACAATTCACAACATCAAAGCATAAATCAATCTAATTCAACTAGATCACATAACTGTGGTGGGGGCAGAATTTTATGATGCCATACTATGCAAGGCCCATCAACAATACGATGAATCCTTGCCATTAGACACAACATTAAAAGAACATAGATCCAAATTGCAACTTATCACTTCAGGAACACTGACGAATGTAGTTGGTTGGAAAATGGGAACATCTCGCCACCAATTTTCGATTATCTTCCTAGATATTTATACGGCTCATCAGGACTATAAATTTCTCACCCAACCTCCATTTATCCACAAATAGAGCCCCCATCAACCGTTGGTTGAGCAGTTTCAAAATCTGTTCAGTCATTGAATCCATTTATCCTATGAATTCTAGTTCCATTATGCAGTCCCCACATCCATGGTTCTAGTTGTCCATGTCTTCGTCGTTATCAAGAAAGCTAAACCATGCACAAGGATGGCCATGGTCATATCGGTTGGAGCAATTAGTCGGTGATATACCTTTGCAGCTACTAGAGTAATTGGGACAAGTTCTAGCTGTAGGACTTGGTCTAGTCACTGCTTGGATTTTTGCGCTATAGGATGAAGTACATCTATCCTTTGCCAGTCTAGAGTGAACCCAAGCAGAGAGAGGTCGAGACCTGAGACACATGTAGAAAAAATCTAGCTGCCACCTCCCAGACTACTCTACTCATTGGAAAAACTGTGTTGGGCTACAACCACGGGCCATACATATGGTTTTCATTTACTCAAACAATGTGCATGTATCCAACCTAGTCACATTCATAACTCTCACAATTAAAGATAACATTTTTTTGATGTGGAAATGTGAGTTCACTCGATGATTTAAACAAAGAGTATTGGAGTCATGGTAAGCACCAAATGCTAGTACTAGAAGTCTATATTAGGGTGCAATCTGTGTGGAGAAATAAACCATCATCAACCAGATGTAAACACTATTCTCACTTTATATTCTTGCTTCTCTGTATCTGTTGCCATGTAAAGTCATGTGATGACCATATATAAATAAATAAGATCATCTTGTTCACAAATATTATCACAGTTTGCTAGATAAGTGTCAAACAATAGGATGACCACGTATTAACAACACAACATATGGTGCATATCAATGCAACCATTATTGAAATAATCAAAATACATAGTACAATTTTATGAAATGTACTAGTCTTCCTTTGTATGTATTCTTGGTATCAAATGAAAATAACACAAAGTGTTGTTTCTTTTCTTCAAGTCAACGTGTCTTTTTTTCAATTTAACGAATATCTATTTTAATGCCTTATGTTTATTACTTTGTTACTAGACTATAATTCAATCAATACAAGTCTAAGAATTTTTCGTGAACAATCTGTACATTACATATTATGATTCAAAGTGAATATATATAATTACATGTATATAATTTAACGAGAAAAATAAAGCATTTGTTGCGCTATTTTTATGGGCACAACTCCCATTCAGACATTGTCCATGCGTTTCTTCTCCTGTATTGCTTGCAACTTCTTGTGCCTCTCCTGCATTTATTCTATTTCATTTTGATGTCAAAGAAACACATGAAATGCAATGATCAGGAAAATAAATCCCTATTTCAAAATGACATGAAATATAGAATATTAACAAATAACAAATGAAAAGCACATCATTACTATACAAATAAAATTAGAAATATGTACCTTCTCAATTTGTGTTCCATGTCTCTTTTTTTTCCCTATTTTATTTTTAATTACTGGTGATTGTTTCAATGTATTGTACATTGAACAACATAAACTAAGATGCAAGTGGATGTTACCGAAATGTAAACGCAATGCAAATTGTTCATGTTTTATTTTCTTTGCTATCAAAATCTGTTCTATGGCAACTGGTTGTCATGTTCAATACAATTTCTTGAACCAACACAGAAACAAGAAGTTTCTAAATATGCAACAAGAATATGAAAACATGCTTTGGTTCAATACAAAGGAAATACAATTTTGTGAATATGTAAAAACAAAAATGAAAATATGCCAATATGTATTCAGATGTCTATGTACTCCAATATGTGAATGTTTACTATGATTTACTTGCATTTCAAATTGAAAGTAGAAAATAAATTGTATCATTATGACTCCAATATGTATTTAATATAAAATTTTTGGATTGTTCATTGTTCGCGTTTGACCAGACATGATCAATTAACGTTCTTTGTACATGTTTTTTTTTTGTATAAGAAGAAATGCATATTGTGGCCATGCATGCAAATTTCCATTTTTTTTTGTTTTCTCGTTGCATTAAAACATGTCAATGTTGAATTCTCCCAGAACAACTATGATTTCGTTTGAATGAAAATTAAACAATGCTTTTGGAATTACACTTACTTCCTAGCCATAATTGTAGATGGAGCTACACATATATTCATTATTGTAACATGCAATCCTTTGACCGCTACTCTTGTTACAAGAACCTCTACATTTAGTTCTTCAAAATGCTTATGTTCCAATATTGGTAGATATTTTTTGACTAGTATCATCACACCATGTTTTTGTTTGTTTGTTTGTTAGAAATGTGCCTGTCACTTGTTGGGCCAAAATTTCAACCATTGGCTAAGAAACCACAACCTAGGGGTATCTAAGCTATCAAAATCACCTGGGGATTGTACCTGGCCTGTGCCTCACCAACCCTTAACATGACTAGATTTTTGGGTATTCGTATAAGCATTTGGAATACCGTAAGGGTATTGAACTCGGGTTTCCTAGCAAATGAAACCCACACCTTAACTGATTGAGGTCACGATAATTGACTTAAAATTGAAGGACACGAGGGTGGGATTTGATCCACTTATGTGTGCATGGGTCACGATATCATTTAATATAATATCTCTGGGTGCAACCACACATTCAACCACTACCTCAAGGTGTCCCCATGGCTTCAGATTAGGCCCTCATGGGTATTGAACCTTTCCCAACGGTGAAAAACTCCTCTCTTTCCACCATTGGATCCAACCCTTTTGGGCATCATCCCACCAAGTTTATTGCAATTCAACATGCAATTGAAACTTGGAAACTGTTCATTTTACATCGACAATGTCATATATGTTTCTTGATTGCACAAAATCTCAAATTGCATTGTATCATAGTTACTAGCTATGTCATTGATATGCACATGCAAACTACTCATGTTTAGTGAAAACATTGAGATGCATGACCCCAATTGCATAGATTTCCAATCATACTCTAGATTCCATCTTGCATCCCTATGTAAACATTGCATCACATCTTTAACGTTGAAGTTATCCATTGTCAAAGGACTTAAAAGATACAAACACTCTGTGCTCCTTACATGCGACAATGATGTATAAACTAATCCATGTCTTCGCACCCCAACATGATCAAATGCAACACTGTTGAGTGCTAGACCTTGTGATCTGTGTATTGTACATGCACATGCAATATGAACTGGGAATTGTATGCAGATTTTCAAAAAACCTTTCCTTGCTTTTGTCAATATTGGTCTTGTTATCCACAATATGGGTATCCACTCAGGCGAAATTTCAATGTTATATAAAGAAGATAACCTTGTAGTCCGGTGATGTCTAATATGCGGATCATAAAACTTTATCCATAAAACATCAACCTTATTTGTTTTGGTGTATGATTTGACTATTCCATCTGCACCATTCACTAAACCATCTTGTGAATTGTAGTTACATGCATATATTTCAACAAGCATGTCTAGTTTCAAAATAAGTTCTGAAGGCAACATTGTTGTATGTTCATGGTGCCACACACCACCACGGTCGTCTTCTTCTTCATCAATTGCATTGATTAAAATTTCGTTGCTAGGAATAAGTAATAACATAGACCTATTATGCAATGCAACATCTTTGTTTTTGTAAAATAGATAAGGGAATGTTGGGTGATTTGGAGTAGGTTGGATGCAATTCATGTTGATATATTCTAGATCGTCTCTTGTTTGGCTATTTGTGCGCATCATGTTCAGAATTGCAATAAAATTTTGATTTGTTTGTTGTATTGTAGTATGCAATTCATAACACTTTACACTATCTCTCCAAAATTCATACACGATTATTTTCATATTCATGGTAGGATGCTCAAATATCAGAAAATCATGTATGGATTGTGCTTGATAAAGATCACCACTAAATACCATATCTATGTTTCCAAAGTACTTTTGTTTGTACATGTTTTATGCTTCTTAGTCAACTATCAATCGAAAATAGGAATTGGCTTCTGACCAGAGAAGATTTGTCAATGAGGATAAGTTGTAGTTCCTAATAAATCTTTGATAACATGTCTAACATTTTTATGTTAAGTGGAACAAACTAGGACTTGTTGAGAGGCATTAGAAATGCATAATGGATTGTTGTTCCACTTTCATTGTAAGCAACTTTACCTGTATATGAAGTATCAATCCCTTTGGTTTCAAAGGATCGATTGTGTTATCTACATTGTGTATTCGTATAAGCATTTGGAATATCATTTTAGCTGTAAATGTTTTCCTTGTTCTCGCTCCACTCGTAAGAAACAAGTACAATGGCGTCTGCATGTCCCTTATTTTTTTTAACACAATGTCTTTGACAATTGCTTGTTGTTTTCTGTTCAACATTCTTATAAATCTGTAACATTCTCTATTGTTAAGAAAAAATGGATGACCTACCACTTGGAATCCAATATTAGTTGATCTTTTTCTATTTTCCCCTCCATCGCACTATAGGTCTGGTTGCAAATCATACTGTTCACAGTGAACCTTGCTTGTTCCTGATTCTGTCAATGTACGATTAATGTTGAGAAGAACATTGTCTACTTGTTGAATCACACTTTCCATATCGCCCCACCTTGGAGTGACATTGTATGTAAACTTAGTTTCAATGGCTTGCATTATAGTTTCGTGAAAACAATAAGCAACTTCCCATGTAGACCAATTATGTTTTATTGTTTATTCACTTTTTTCGAATGACACATATAGCAATAGTTTCTCTCTACAAAATGTTTTATGATCAATGTACTTGTTATATTTGATGAATCAGATCACATTTGTTTTCTTCCTTTTCGATACGTGTGTACCATCCTTTCTACACATGGAGACAAATTTAACAAGATAGATTTTCTTAATCACAGGTGGTCATTCAATATAATAATCAATAATAGAGTGGTACATGACATCTTTTGAGTTGTCAAGTTCTTGTTTCAATAAAAAGGCTAGCTTAAGGACAAATGTGCGTTGATCTATTGGAGTTGTATTTATAAAAATACATGCTCTTGAACTACTATTTAGTGGTAGAGAAATCACAATATGGACTGCTTGATGAGTAGACATTTGTTGAAGATTTAACATTGTATTTCCAAGTGTACGTATCATTTTCATAACATCAATGTTGTTTTTTTCATGCTCTTTGTGTATCCTTCTAAATGATTTTGTCATATATTTGTCAACTTTACTCATATGTGAATTGCAATATTATGCTTTCACATATGAATTCATAACAAATTGTGCATTTGTGTTTGCATTCCAAAAAATTGGCATGTTCTTTGCAAAGCTGTTGTTCTAAATAAGTGAAGGTAACAACTTTGTTTGATAACTCAATCGGTTCAAGAATCATTTTCATTCTCATTGGTCACATAGGGAAGTTGTATCGACAATGTGAATTCTTTCGTTTCTTACAACTTCTTGTATGGGAATGCCTATACAATTTAGCAAGATATGGATGAAAATGATCTGTGTCGCAGGTTATTTACTTGTCCAAAAACTTCACAATTTCTAAATCACTATATTTTCCATATATTGGTGCATCTTCTATCCACAAGAGCCCATGTTCACGCTCAATTCCTCTATTCTGGAACTTTGTCACAAAGTAGTTGTATGATACTTTCCCAAAAAATATTTTTTCACCACATATAAATTGCTTCAAATCATTGATTCTATGTATATAATAATGACTGCAAGTGACTAGGTCCTTTCTTATCAGGTAATCAATGTTCTTGTCTTCCAGTGTTTCACAGTGCTTTCAATTTTTTCTGTTCCTATACAAACCAGTAAATGCAGATACCAATTCATGCCACTGATGCTCTGCACTTGTGAATGTGATGAAAAAGGTTGGAGGCCCAAGTTGTCGTATCACTGCAAGCAAATTTTTCTTAATAAGTTGGAAGTATTTAGGAGAAATGCAAATATTTTTGAAATATATGTATCCAATATTAGATTTAAGTATCTTTTCAAAATTTGGTTTGTACTTCACATCTTTTTTCAGTAACTTTCTTCCTTGTAATTGTCCCTTTCTTATTCATATCCATAGACAAGAAAGCAATTTGCATATTATTGTTCGCGTCATTTTGAAGAACAAATTTGTTGTGTGATATGAAAAATTGCCGCTAGCATGTAGCAATTCTCATTGCACTATTTTTTGGTAGCTAAATATTTTACAATCTCATCATCACATGGATTCCCATAGAACAGGGTTATAAAGTTCATCTCTTATGTGTATTTGTCCATGAATATTCCAAGTGGACACTGTCCTTCAGTCGATGCGACTTCAATGATCTTGTCCTGCAAATCATGGATGTATTGTAAGTCTATGATTCCATGTACCAACGTTTCACTAGGCCTCTCATTTTTCAATTCTATTTCCGTATCACCACTACAAGGAGAATACATTCTTGCAGAGATTTTTATGGAACCTCTCTGAAAAAATTATCCCTTAGTTGTTTATAGTGGAGGTTGTTAGCAAAGGTGAGTGATCAAATTTTTTTGCATATTTTTTTTTCCGGTGCACCTTTCAAAGCTATACACATTGATGCACATCTAAAAATACTGCACTAGTGCAAAAATGTACAAATGCACCACCATTGTTCATAGTGGAGATTGTCAGTGGACGCGAGAGGTTAGAATATTTTGCAAACAATTTTTGTTTGTGCGCCTATACAGTACATCCACACAGATATTCAACTAAAACATAATGCACTGACATGTATATGTTCAAACACGCCATCATAATTTATGAAAAATAACAAGCACTGATTAAAGCGGACTGGTTCCATCGAATCTTACATGCTGGTGCATATGCAATGTTTGATGGCACACCATGGTAAGGGTAATTAAAAATAAATTACTAGATCGATTTTCATTGTGACACCTCATCCAGTGCTTCCAATCTCTCAAGAAAGCACTAATGCTTACTCTATTTTCACGAATGCCCTATTTCTGATGCTTCTTAGTGATTTGGATAGCCCCACTAGTCGATATTCCACACATTTCCATTTTTTGTAAATTATCATGAATTTTCATCTCCTCTCAATGGTGGAACCATTTCTCCTCGGGACATAAGAGTTCAGGTAATTTGTTTATTACCTTCCCATTTCCATTTTCATGAGTTTAAAATTTGAATTTATCTTGAAATTTGGGACTTTTTTCAATTTTTTTTACATCTCCATGCGATGTACCATTTCAATTCGTCTCACTTCAGTGCATGCGTCCTGTGATAAATTCACAGTGAGCACCACCACTGGTGCATCCAAGTTTTACCTTCAATAATGATTTCACTTAAATTACCTGAATCTGGGTCGTTATAAAGGACAATGGTTGATAAATAATGTGTTGATGATTTTTGAAATATGAATCACTGCTACATTCCATTTAACCAAGCACATCGTTAAAAACAATTCTCGAAATATAACTGAGAGATTTAACTAGTTTAAGAAAATGCACCAGTGCAATTAACAGATCTGCACCAGAATAAATATTGACCAATTTGGCATTGCGGGGAATTTCCTTTGATGCCCCGTGTCTGTTTCTCTACTATTTAGAACACCCCGTTAAACAAAACGATAATGCTTCAATAACACGGTCGCACTGGTGTATTCCTAGTAACAAATCACACCACTTAATTTGCAATGAATCAATATAATGAAGCGATGCCCATACTGACATAAACCGCATTGGTACATTATACTATATGATGCACCGCTAAACTATAGTGCATCGATACTGTCAGTTAGAAAACTCACACCACCGTGAACACATTTCATAAAAAATGGGTCGGTGGTGCATTTATGTTAACCAAATGCACCGTTGCGCTCTGTCGTTTCAGTGGACACTCGATAATGGTGCTTTCAACAATAGAACACATTGTTAAACAAACTGTCGGTGATCTAATAACATGGTTGCACTAGTGCATTTATATTAACACATCACACCATGTAAGTTGATATAAAAAAATTTCTCCTATCGATGTGCTTGGATCTAATCAACATACCGATAATGTATAAAGCACGCCACTGGGCCACATTTTCACAAATTATCAGCACAATGCGTCTTATGGTAAGCACTGCTAAGATTCCAGGAAGTGTGCCAATTGAGATAAACACACTGGTGTGTTCTATTAATAAAACACACAACCAAGTTTTTGAAATTTATTTTTTCTTCCATGGTGCGTCAAATAACTAAAATGCACTGATGATGTGTACTACAAAACTACGAGAAAAATACATAATAATTTACCATATTGGTTTGTTTTATGGGATGCCCCGTTACTGGTGCATTATAACACCAACACAATGGTATCAATGCATACAAAGTTGAAATGGAGTGTCGGTGCGTTACGTTAAACAAAACACACCGATGTGGTTGAGTGAGTTGCACCAGGCAAAATAGTTTAAAAATTATCATTCCGATGCATCTTTTAAAATTCGCCCGTTAATGATGCATCAAGAAAAGACAATGCACTGGTTAAAAGCGTCCGGTGCTCAAACTAACATAGAGAGTTGATGCATTTAATGTAACCAAGCACACCGCATGGTTTAACATTAACAAAGGCTACTATAGCAGTGCGTTCCATAGAACCAATCGTCTCGCGTTACACACTTCATATGTGAAATGGAATCGCAGGTCATTTTCTATAAAAACCGTAAACTAATGTGCTATATATCACAACACACTGCTATAGATATCAATGTTCGATTAACAATGATGTACCAGTGCATTATATTTAACACACCTCCATTCAATTCCTTATGTCTAATAGGGAGCACCAGATGTGGTGGTTATGTTTTTGTGAATAACACCAGTTAATTTTTCACTTTTTTTTTTGCAAATAGAAACTAATTTCAGTTTTTGATAAATACAAATTAGTTATATATGTTTGTGTTTTATATTTTAAATTCCTTTTATCTATATATATGTGCCAAAAAATGATTTTATGTGAATTAGATACGACGATGACACTAAGCACAATAGAAGTATCAGCCAAATGAAAAACAATTTAATTCACAAACTACATATACAAACCTCCACAATTAAATTTTGTGGAGGTTTTTCTTTGTGGAGGAAAAAACAAAGGTCACTCTTCAATGCCTCTCATAATTTAACACATGGAATCAATCCTTTACCACTTCCTCAGTGCTCTGCCTTACATCTCCTCCTCTATGGGTCACTCAACTTTCTCCAAGATACTATCTTCATCATTCTTATATACATAATATGAATTGGAGTCAATTTTCTTGTAGATCACATACCTACATATCCTCTTTTTCGCCTCAAGGGGGCTTATCGAATAGCTCTTTGAGGATGGGGAGGAATTTCGTAGCCCCGAAGTATTTGTAATTGGGGCCCTTTCCTATGGCATCAGACACATCAACTTCATTCCCTTCCAAATCCATCATCTTGGCCCCTACTTTGGCATAATTAGGACAACCAAGCTCTACGGTCAGAGCTTCCTAGTGCCCCTTTTCCCTGTTTAACAAGAAAGGACCCCGGTGGATGTCTTAATTATAACTGTGTCAGCCTCAAGAATGAGCTAAGCTCCATATTGTGTATTTAATAGAAGTTAAGAAGCACATTTGGAAAAACAACCGATGATCCATAAGATTTGTCAGCATGCTTTATCATTAAATATCAAGCATTGCCTTGGCCTCGACCTGCTCCTCTATGAGATCCTCACCTGTGTACTTACTAAGAAGCTCATCATGTCTCTTCTTCTCTGTTAAGCCCTAAATAATGTCTCATTACCCATTAATTGGGGCATATTACATTAGTAATTTTATTTTATTTATGTCGGCTTTAGTCCATTAGTTGTAATTATACCTCCTAGTCTCCTATATATACCAAGAAGACATTTTCATTTGGAATCATCTTGTAATTGTACATTTATGTGGGCATAAGGAGGATGCCCCCTCAAAGAGGCTTATTATCTGAATTTCTCTCTTTGTTAAGGCATTGAATACTTATTCTGATGTTTTTTTATGCTATATTGATATTTGGTTCTTAACATATGGTATCAGAGCTCAAGGTCTTGGGGTTTTGTTGCTACATCTGAGACACCTTGGAATTTTCACTATAATTTTTTTTCTACAATGTTTCAGAAGGAATGGCTTGGAGGATATTTAGTAGACAGATCAAGGTACACTGGGTTAACATTTAAGATCCCGAGGCCTTTTACTTTCGGAGATACATCCTGTGCAAGATAGGGTTCTGGAATCATCCTGAACTAAGTCATTGCGTAATTTTAGCTATAAATTTTTTTCTGTAACATTTCAGACCATAAAATCTGGAGGATATTCACATAAATTAGTAAGGTATCTGTGGTAAAAATTTCAGCTTCTGGGTCATATTGCATTTGTATATACACCCTGTGGAAGATAGGGTATCTGACTAGTCTCAAGAAGGTGTTCCTGGTAAAAAAATCATAACTTCTTCCTAAAGTATCCAAATTGAGTGAGACCGATTGCATTAGATATTGAACAATTTGTAGTATTTTTGGTACGAGTTTCAGAATTTTATATAAATTGTTTTGTGCGGGGCACATTCTACAAGTGAGATCTCCTGGAAAGGACCAAAATCAACAAGTTGTGGGGAAGTTATCGTAAATTCCACTTGGCACATCTAATTTTGATTAGACCTATGGCATTGCAGAGAAGAAATATTAGAGAACTACAAAAAATAAATTTTCATACCTAGAAGGGTCGAAACTTTGGAGATACAACAGAAGAAAGATTGTCTAGCAGAACCACCTCAAAATCAAGGTTCAAAAGTGATACTTGGCCAACATGCCACCCAAAAAGGGAACTTATACACCAAATAAGCCTCTAGACAATCCTACATGGAATCTTGATGAAGGTGAAAAAATGCATAGGGACATAAATGATTTACAAAAGAAGACAATAACAAAATATGAACTACAAGAGATGA
>SNQJ01S0017691.1:99339-143810 GCA_010110895.2 Picea sitchensis
CAATGAAACTAGTCCCACTCAATTTGGATACTCTAGGAAGAAGTTATGATTGTTTTACCTGGAAAACCTTCTTGAGACTAGTCAATAGGACTAGTCAGATACCCTATCTTACACAGGGTGTATCTACAAATTTAAGATGACCCAGAATATGAAATTTTTACCACAGATACCTTACTAATTTCTATAAATAGCCTCCAGATTTTAGGGTTTGAAACGTTACATAAATTTTTTTATAGCGAAAATTCCGCAATGACTTAGTTCAGGATGATTCCATAACCCTATCTTGTACAGGTTGTATCTCTGAAAGTATAAGGCCTCAGGAGCTGAATTTCAAACCCAATGTACCTTGATCCATCTACTAAATATCCTCCACGCCGTTCCTTCTGAAACATTGTAGAAACAAAGTTATAGTGAAAATTCCAAGGTGTCTCAGATGTAGCAGTGAAACCCCAAGACCTTGAGCTCTGATACCATATGTTAAGAACCAAATATCAATATAGCATAGGAAAACCTCAGAAAAAGTACTCAACGCCTTGAAAAAGAGATAATTTCAGATAATAAGCCTCTTCGAGGGGGCAACCTCCTTTTACCCCACTTAAATGTTCAAGTACAAGATGATTCAAAAATGAAAATGTATCCTTGGTATATATAGGAGACTAGGAGGTATAATTACAACTAATGGCCTAAAGCTGACATAAATAAAATAACATTACTAATATAATATGCCCCAATTACGGGGTAATGAGCCAATATTAGGGCTTAACAAGAGAAGGGGCACACTTACTTGGGTGTGACATGTGCATGGGGAATGAGGGAGTGTAGAATAGTTACAACATTGGGAACCTAGAACTGAGCAATTTTGTTGAGTTAAATACTATAGCTTGTTGCTAGGACCTTGTTTTCCTAGGTGGAGTTGAACCCCAACTCGAGGGTGACCTGTGATGAAATATTATGAGCAACAATGTCTATGGCTGGGAGGAACGTTTGAGTCAATTCCATAGTTGGTGATTTTTATAAAAGATAAGTGTTATTTATGTGCTTGTCTTGTTTATTGTGTGCTTGTTTATCTATGTTTAGCATGGGTTAAATCCTTGTATGTCGTTCTATATAAGTATTTTATATTAACCCATTTAATGATGCTTTCACCTGTAAGTATGATTCATATAGCCCATATTTGTAGATATGCATGGATATAACCAATATGGTTAGATTATCCTCCTAGGATAACCTGGTGATGTTGGTTATGAGTTGACAAGAAGAGGATTGAGTGGCCGAGTGCGTAGGGTGGTAGCTTGTGTACACTAAGAAGTTGGAATTTGTGGGTGTGTGGATAGAGAATTAGCTTCCACGCATAGTGAAATTTGAGTTGGCGCGTGACAGTTAGATGGTTGTGCACGATGTTGTGCTATGGGAACAATATGATAGTGCACGCAATTTGTGCGTGCAAATTTGAGTTATTTTCGATGCTTAAGGTTGTATTGAAAGGAATTGTTGCTTCCATGGTTATAAGTTGTGGGATGCGACTCAGGATTAGGTCGAGCACATTAATTCAAGTGAAACTACGCAGGTTGACTTTAAAGTAGAATCTACATAGTGTACTTCTATTGTAACATTGCTCAGTGGTATGCTGGGAATGTTGCAGTTTGGTTGTTTAAGAAGAAGTGTAAGTTGGTAATGGGACTCATTGGGAGACTGGGTACGTTACTTAAGTTGAAGTTGTGTGACATGGCCCAATCTGGGTGGTTGGGGATGTTACATTCTAGTATCAGAGCAATTGGTTCAACACTGGACTTGTATAGTCCAGATATTAGCGTGAATAGATGTGTACACTAATAATTGGTACCGTGCAGTACAAAGATTAGTTTGTGCGAAAGGCTATTGGTGCGCAATATAGAGTTGTGATGTGCACAAAGTCAATGATGTGTGGGTGTGCACACTAGAGTTTGGAATGATGAAATCATCCAAGAAATCCAAGTGAAAGGATTCTGACAAAATGGTGCAAAGCTTTCATGTAGTTGTTGCATGAAACCATCTAAAAAATATTAATTGCTTGCACATTTTGCATAATTTTCAGTGAATAAAGAAGGACAAAGTTAGTGCAGAAGGTTAATAACATGGAATATGCGTAGAGGAATTATAGTCCTAATGGTGAATTTGGGGATCTATATATCGATTTGGGTGCTGATGGTACAAAATCCAAGGATGAGTGCATAAACTTGATTGAAACTGTAAAAGTATTGCATAAAGATGTCCAGAGTTATACGACTGATAATGAAATGCTTATGAGGGCCAAGGCACAACAAGAGGAATTCGATGTCAAATTGATGTAGATTCTGGACAAAATAGAAAAGAATATGGATAAAGAGACATAGTCGTGTAGATCAAGAAGTCACAGGTCTCATGATGAGAAAATAAGAGAAGAAATAAGTGTTGGTAAGCATTCTTCTAGGAAAGAGCGCAATAGTTCAAGTCCATCTCTCGTCAGAAATAATAAGAGAAGGAATGGGGTGGATGAGATATAGGGAGAAATGAACAAGATCAAGCCTCCTACCTTTGACGGGAAGCATAAGAAGGATGAAGATCCAAAGATCTGGTTGTTGGGTATGAGAAAATACTTCCAGCTGCATAACTATTCTGCACATGCAAGAGGGAGAATTGCTATCTATCAGTTAAAGGGAAATACATCAATGTGGTGGGATCAATATGTGCAGGTGCAACACATTGATGAGAAGAAAGTGACTTGGAGAGAGTTCAAAAGGTATTTCCAAAAGAAATACTTAACCAAGCGGTACTATGACAGGAAAATGAAGGAGTTCTTCGAACTCAAGATTGGGAGAATGACAATTGGCGAGTACGAAAAACATTATAACATCACTTATGAAAACATCATGAAGTGGTTTATGGAACAAACAAAATGGATCTTGCATGAAATTGATGGTTAAAAAATTGGCAATTGGGAATTTGGAAACATGCTCTCGCATGAAAATGTACATGTTATTCAAAATGTGCACAAGTTCCATTTAAAATACCCTTAATGCCTTTTGAACTACCATGCATGCTACTGTGAAGTTCGCCAAATAAGAACTAAAAATAAACATTCATGCACTTTAGAAATGTGCATGTATTAATAATGGGAACACATTATTTTTAACAAAAAAAAATATAAATTATATAAGAAATTTCCACCCATAAAATGTATCAAGAGTAATTTAGTAATTTGTTTATAATATTTTATCCCAACATCCATTTTTGGCATTATTTACATACTTGGAAAGATCTTGAAGAGATATACAACTTTTATGCTATTAAGTCTCTATGTTTATTGATATGTATTTTCTTGTTTTCAAAATAATGTAAAAATAAATCTTTTGACAGGAAAAATAATATTTGCGATTTTCTCAAAACTTTGTTTCGCAACATCCATTTTTGTTGCTCTTTAGATAATTGCAAAGATCTTGAAGTGATTTACAACTTTGTTGTTATACACTTTTGTTGTGTCTATATAGATGTTTTTTTTGTTTTTTAAAAGAACTTAAAATTAATCTTTTGACAAATAGGTTACATTTTTGAAGGTTGTACTTTGTTATGCGACCATTTTAAATTAAATTCCACATTTAATAATGATATTAATCCCTTAAAAATGCTTCTCCATGAACCTTTTACTCCCTAATCAAACCTTGAACTGCCACATATACCCTATAGAGGGAATATATGGTCTTTAAGTGGGATACTAGTGCCATCATGGAGGTTTTGTGTACTAGGTATGGATCTCAAGCTCTTAACCATGGTCCAGTGAGGAAAACAAGGATATAATGCACTATGTGAACCTTCTAAGTCTTGTGAGCTATGAACAAGGCCTTGAACCACCACTTAAGCACTATAAATATGATTTTGGGCCTCTGAGTGGAAGATGAGTTCCATTAGGAGTTTTCCACTCAAAGGATGATTTGGGGGACTTTATCATGGTATGGGTAGAAAGTCAAAAGAATTGGGACCCTAAATGAACCTCTTAGGCACTCTTAGGAGGTTTTTCAAATGAGGGGTGGGTCTTAGATAATCGACCATTGTAGGAGAAGGAAAACGAGGGAATTAGGTTCTAAATGAAGCTTTTATGCCTCATGGGCAATGAACAAAGCTAGAAAACCACCACATGACCCATCTAAATGGGATATTTGCCCCCCAAGTGAAATATAGGTGTTATTATAATTTTTTCTAATTATGAATCTCCTCATAAGGAAATGTAAGTATTTGATTTTGTTAGTGAAAAAATTAATTATTTTGTTAAGGTTAAAAGAAAAGAAAAGAAAATTAATTTTATATTAATATTTAAAAATAGAAAAAATATTAAGCAAACTCAATAAATAAAATAAACAAATGTCTATGTGTAGAAGTTATAGGGAGCTTAGTCCCCATATTTGATGTAATTATTGTAACATGCAACCAATCACTTTATAAAACAAACGTTGAATTAAGCAATACATTTACATTAGTTCCATTGAAAATCCAAAAATACAATCACTCAATCATTTTTTTCTTCTGCCCCAAGGGGACATCTAAAGGTAGATTGAATGGAAGATGTTTTTGATGAGTGGTTGGTGGTCTACGAAAGTTATAGTTTATAAAAACTCGTCACCATGAGACAAACTACATATTGCATGTACAACAACAAATATTGAAGCTTTCATTTTCGTAAAAGAGCTCTTTGTCATTGGAGTGTTCGTCAAAGGAACAATTTGCACTAAATAATGATTCCTTGTAACTATTTATGAACCCTGCGATGTTCTCATGAGTTCCTGTACGACTGTCGATATATACCAAGTTTTTCCTGTTAAAGTTTCTAGAAGCATAACCATTCATGCAAATACTATACATGGAAATGCTATGTTTGTATTTGACAATATTCAAGTGATCATAATGACTATAAAGAGGACCGAAAAATGAAATAAGTGCCACTGATTATTGGGAGGAAAAAATACATGTGAAAGAATAAACAACCCAATATTTGCAACATCTATTTTAGACTTGGCAATCATATAACTATTACCACAAAAAGGGAATTCGGTTCCAACATTGGGCACAGACATGGACGACAACCAAGCGTCATACAAAGCTCAGTTGTAATAGGTTTGGCATTTAATTTGTATATGGATAGGAAGAGTGAAGTGATTTCTACCTTCCAATGATTGAACATACTTTGGTGTGTACTTGGACATTTTTTCTCTCAGCCCATACAACTTTTTTAATCTCCTAGTAGTGATATTTTGGGTATTATTGATATCATACTTTGGATCACTATAAGAAATATTCGTTGATTCAAAAAAAGGAGACAGGTTGGCCAATTTAGGATGAAACGTAGTTGATCTTGCTTCCAACTTTTCAAAAAATGAGCATATGGAAGTGTTCCTATGTGTATTTTCTATATCACCTATTAGATTATTAACTTTAGTGGGAGGTATTAGACCATCAACTTTGGGTATCCGATCATTAATATAACGAGACAATGTGACATGTTGAGGGTTCTTCTTAAACCCTTTACATTTTGAACAACCACATACCACTGACGTGTCATAAAAGAGATCTAATTCATGGTGTAATACCATTGAACCAGGCTGTAGGTTATTGGAAGATGGCATGTTACAATTGGTAGGGTAATGCAACTATCCATTTTCATCAAACATTTTCTTTCAATATATTTCTCTTGATAAGAGCTTGAAGCATTTTTGCACTGGTGAAATATTTTTCTCATATGAACTCGATCTAAATTTAAGATCCTACAGCCCGCACGGGTGTAGACGGATTGGCAAGTGCCGTGTAAATGGAAGGAAATTTGAAAAATGAAGTCTCATGTTCGATTCTCACCCGGACTTACTCGTGCGCCATTATTGCGGGTTGGGTGGTTGCACTTGGGGTTATAGTGGTAGCCGCCTGGGGATCGACCCCGTGTCACGTGAGTATGAGAACCGCGAGTTGCCAATTCCCCCAGTAAAAAAAAAAAAAATTAAGATCCTACAAAATTCAATGAACAATTATTCAAATGCACATGCATAAATGACATAATTCAATTAGATAAATGAATTATAAATAAAATCTAGACTTACTTCAAATTGTGTGGGAGAAGTTGAAAAACTTGCAACGATATGGAATTATCTAGAATATGAAGTATTGAACATTTGATATTATAACCTTTTTTCCCTGCATTTGAGCCAAAACCATTGTCAATACATGCATGAATATGATATTAAAATTTATCGGTGCTTTTATTTATTTTATAATGCACTGGTGCGTCTATATATGAAGTATGCACCGGTGTGACCAACTATGAAACACACTAAACCGTTACATCCATTAAAACCTCCACAAACCAAAATATCTACAAATTTTAATAATGAAGGTTTGCATTTATATTTTCTTGATAGAATTGGTATCAATGTGTTGTTTACTATATACGCACCAGGGCACATAAATCGGTTAGTTGCATTGATTTGACGATAAATTTAATTTTTAAAATAAAAAGTTTAATAAGTGTTTTTACATACAAATTAAAAAAAAACACAACTAAAAAAGAGAGGGAATTACATTTTTCAAAACATATTTATTTATAAATTAAAACACTATGCATTATTTCATTTTTTTGGCAGAATTTAGAGGGAAGATTTGTGGAAGAGAGATTTACCACAAAAGACTTTGGATTGGATGGATTTTTTTTGAAGAGCCGAAATTGGAAGGGATCCATAGGGCACATCCAAATCCGCAGAGAATAAATTTCAGGTATGTGATTTCATTCTACTGATCATTTCAATCTTTTCCTATTTGATTCAAACTATTTTCAATGCATGTTAAAAAATATAAGGGTTTCATAATTTCCTTTGGTATTTGAAGCCATAGATTTCTTGTAGTTTTTTATTGTTCCCCTCTTTTTTTAAGAAATATATTTTTATAGGGTTTGTTTTTTTAAGTAATAGATTTTTATAGGGTTAATTTAGTTGCATATAGGGCATTTGGTATCTGTTGTAATGGTACAACTCATTGCATCGGATCCCAAACCCTGTCAACCCTGTCGTTGTCAATGATTAAAAAAAATAAAAATTCACGGTACACAATGCACACTGTATAGGAAAATCACCCTGGTATGCATTGTACAGAGGTAGCGACCCGATGCTCAATGTATAGAAAACCTCACCTGGGTGCATATATATGTGAAAATCATCGATTGGTTGAAAAAATAAATAATATTGATTTCATATAATATGCGTATGGGTTAGTGGTGCATAATGACTGATAGTATAGACCGATGTGAGTATATGTTTGACATCACGGTGCACATATATATTTGACGCCCTAGTGCATTCTGTTTAATGAAGCGCACTGAAATAATAGATTATATAAAAATTTCGTAATTTCTATTTCCAATGATTCTTGATTTTTTTATACACATGAAAATGGCTGATGGAAGTTCAAAGAAAAGATCTTATTGCAACGAGCACAATGGTAGCTCATCCCAAGATGAGAGGAATGCAAGTTCTTTAAGTTTTATTAAAAAGTTAATATATTTGAAATATTTGTAAGTTTAAATTAATGATGTGTATTGGTTAATGCGTGTCATGCAGAGCACAAATTTGAAGAAACTCAATAAGATTGTTCACAATCTTAGTGCAAAAGAGTGTAAAAGATTTATGGAAATGTTGCAAAGAGAGGAAAAAAGTGGATCGAAAGGTAATCAACATTAAGTTTTTCTTTGAATTTTACTAAAAATTAATTTCTTAACATTAATCGCTAACAAATTTTAAACACTCGATTTCACATTTTTTTAATGTTATGAAGGGACCGATAGCGAGGGAATGGAATCTTGTCCTAAGAGGACAAAAATTGTTAAGGATGTAAATGATGACGATAACTTGATCGTCAATTCATCTAGAGTGGTGCTTGAAGTTAATAAGAGGGGCACATTGTTTTAGAGAGCTTTGAGAGATATAGTGGAAAGAACGTATAGACGTAATTTCTACTTACAATACAATAATCAATCAAGTGATTTCAAGAATCAGGTTATACGTATACTACAAAAAGTGTTTCCAGATCCATAGTCAATGAGACCCGTGAGACTTGCAATAGAAAACAATTACAATAAAAAAAAAGAACAATATAGAATGTATTATTACTAAACATGTTTTTCTATAATATGTTCCAATGAATACCAATTTAATTTGTTTTGTTATATTTACTTTCATGTCCATTTAAGAAAAAAATATTGTTCTTTTTTTTTTCCAGGAAGATTATGAAAATTGCAGGCAACAAATGAGGGGATATCTAATACATGATGGTAGGGATGCCTAAAAGAGTGTACAAGGAGATGGTGAAATAAATAAACATAATTTCATCACAGGAGGATGAATCCCAACAACAACATGCATCAAAGGTATGCAATCATTCATTTATTCTTTTATGTACATCAAATTTCTTTATCATATTAAACATTATTTTTCAATTGTTTTGTTGTAGAAAAGAAAAACAAAATGGAACCCAATCAACACATAAGACATGATGACAAGGAAGAAAAGGGTTGATCACAAAGTTTGTGAGTACTTACGTTTTCGACTTTACTTAAGTTTTCATAATTGTTGTGATCTTTATATTTAAATAATTAATTTACATTAATCCATGGATGTATTCTAATAGGTGCTAACATACAAAGAAGAGCCAACCAAACAATTGATAAACGGTGGGTTAAGCAAGGGATGTGAGTATATGTTGATGTATCAAAGTTTAATTGAACAATTTGCAAGTAACAATATTGTTTAACTTCCCTTGTTTTATAATTAATGAAACAATAATAAACCTTTATATTAATTATATCGACTATGCTTTGTCATGGCATATTAAAGATGTAGGAAACAAAGTACGAAGAGGAGCCAACAAAAAATCTTGTGTTAACCAACACGAGGAAAGGCTTCAAAATGATGTGTATGGTTTATGAATCACTCATTTCTATGACACACTTTTTGATTTACACAATCACGTATATTCTACTATATTATAAATGTAGATTTACTTATTACACTTTATTTCTATGTTTATAGATGGAACATGAGCAATTGGAATGTCAACAAGAAGTCGATCCAGAAAACATTCGTTTAAATAACCAATGTACAATATCGCCTACAACTGATCAAGAAATGAGGGATGTAGATAGCTCAAGCAATGACCATAGTTCAAGTGATGAATGGCAATCAATATAATTGAATGTTACTGCAAGTTGTATGTTTTGTAATATCGGTGTGTAAAAATCAGGGATATTTTTGCGTAATGTAGTGGACATAATGTCCCAATTGCATGACGACATGTTACCAATAACTGTAACAATTACATATTAATTCAATTTTGATTATTGTGGACCTTTACATTGTCCCATTTTGTATGACCATGAGTCTCTTATTCATATATAATAAAATGAGTTTGTTATTTTGTTGCATTGTCAAATGTCGTAAAATGTTGCGTTGTTGATTAATCAATATATGAGTAATTTACATTATTGCAAATAACTAATTAATTAATATGTGAATGATTTACATTGTTGTAAATAAAAGAGGTGTAATATGATAGATAAGGCATTAATGCAATCATTAAATCAAAATAAAATAACAAAAATATAAGAAACAATATTATTATAAAAAATATCTGTAAAAAAACAATTAATTAAAATATATACATATCTGTGCACTCTTATGAACTCACAAAATGGCGTCTGAACTAATATAGAAATCAATACTTTTTAAGGGGTTATATGCACTGGTGCATATTAATCATATTGAAGCATAGGTCCATAAAATGTGCAATAATATATATCGTTTTAAAATTTTACGGTGGGCATGTGATAAATACACATCGATTTTTTAAATATAATAACAATACCGGTGCATTAAAAAGATTAAACACACTAGTGCATTTAATAATATAAACACGTTGGTGTGTTATATGTAATATAGGCACCGAAACGTACGAATTATACAAGCACCAAGACATACATAAAATACAAGTGCACCGATGCTGCATACAACAAAAAGGGAATCTAGGGCGTAATAACCATAACCGCTCCGATGCCTTTGAGTCATAGGTAAGCACTGAGTTAGTAATACAATGGAGAATCGATGCGTTTTTGTCTTATGTATGCATCAGTGCATTTCATGCAATGGCGCCCCGATGCATTTTCATTTTATGTACTCACTAGGAATTTATGTAATGGCGTGTTGGTGCATTTTTTGGTTTTATGTATGTTCCGAGGCAGTTTATGTAATGATGTTCCGGTGCGTTTTGTGTTTAGGTACACATCGAGGAGTTTTGTTTAATGGCGCACCAGTGCATTTTAACAAAAAAAGCAGCAAAAAAAAACATCCTCTACAACCTCCACCTGCCTAATTTTTTTTAGTTATATGGAACATCCATTAAAACCTCTGGAGCTAATAGAGGAGGTTGTAATAGAGGTTTTTTTTAATTTTTTTCCAAATTTTGTAACAGTAAAATACTCTGCTAGAAAGTGTTCTCCTTGTAGTGCACTCTCGCAATTAAAATTTGTGTTTTCTATGCATTCTTTACTATCTTGTTCGAGAACATTAGTCCATTCCTTTTTTATAGTAATGTTTCCAGCCTTGTATAAAGCTCTGGAACATAATTCTTTTAATGCTCTCATGACAATGTTTACACACACTCTTCCGGTATGATATGCATTTTTGTATTGCAATTGTCTTTTTAATGCAATTGGAATTGTCAATATTTCATCGAAGGATTGTGGAAATTCTTTTTGGACATTATCCATATGAACATGCACATTGATGATCGATCCTGTCAAGCCCATTTGTAACCGTTTGTAGCCCCATTTTCTAATTTGTACAAATGAAATTCTAAGTGATACAAGTCTCCCCTCAAGTTCTGAGAACATGCTTGCAATTGGTAATGGCATGTTGTGTCTTATCTTGTCAAGTGCTGCAAAGCATGTAAGTTTCCCATTTTCAAGTGCTCTTTTGTAGGTAATACACATCTTCTTAGAACATAATGTTTGTCACATGTAGTCAAGCTCAGATATTTGTTTTTTCAATTCTTTGTTCAAGCATTTAATGTTATTTGAAAAATACAACTGTTCACAAATTTCACATTCATTCCTAGGAGTGCCTTGGATGTATTTCACATAGACTCGACGTGCCTGTTTCTTTTTTACATCGATATGCTCACTACATGAACAACAACTTTTTATTTTTTTGACCAGTTTTGGCACTATACTATATTTGTTTTAATTTCGTACATGCCACTCTTACTCTCTTACTACTACATGTAATTGCATTGATTGAATTTCCATCTTCTCTCTGTACATGTATTTTCAACCCATGCTGGGCCGAGAACCCACAATTGTGTTTGTTTTTTTTGATGTATCATTTTTTTAGTCTACAGTGACTAAGTCTGTTGTTCTTAATTGCAACTCTCTTTTCTTTATAGTAACCCATTCCAACTATTGCACTGCTATTTTCCAATGTAATTTTATCCTCACAATGTGCACCATATTTATTTTGACTTGTTCCTAGTACATGTCCAGTAACCAATACATTGTCACACATACTTTCTCTCATTATGAGTAATGTATCTCTATCGTACTTGGTTCCACATGTATTCATTGTACCCAATGTTCATTGGTCACATTGATGATTGCATATGTCACTTTACTTCTCAAGCCTAAGAAATGGCTCATAATGAATATGAACTGTATGTGTTTCAAATGATAACACATCAAATGTTCTATCACAATTCGAGTTAGTATAATACAACTTGACAATATTATTTTGATGGAGGGACCACACATGGATATTTACATTGAAAATGAATGATATCCATTGCAAACAAAATACCCCACCCTCTATCTTTCCTTTTTCATATGACATTTCCATATTTACAAGATACTCTTGCCAATTCACAATACTTGTTGTATTGTCTATAGGGCCATGTATCAAATATGTTAGAAATGTGAGTGTGCTCGTTTAACCATAGACAATATAGAAATATTGTCACCCAACCATAGGCACAAATGATACCCTTGAGCACCTTAACCTTGAAAGAGAGAATAATTCCAATAGAAAATCAATAGCCAACCAAGGCTAGCGCACCAGGAAAAGATAAGCAAAGACCAAGCAGAAAGTCCAAGCCAGAAAAACCGAAAATACAAGTTTCAGTAGATGCAACTGCAACTCCTCTCCAAACTTGCACACAACTGATTTTCTGTAGTTGCAAGTGAGTGAGTCCCAAATGAGCTCTAACGTCTTGTATTTATATTTCTCCTTCTTAACTGTTTGGGCCGACTTCTCTTCCTGGGGGCTAAAACCTCAATATTAATTATTCTCTTTATCCGACTTGTCTTCTAGGGTTATTTTCCAAGGCTTTAGGGTTTCTCTTGCTTCCTGAAATATTCTAGTCTCGTCAAAGGTTACACGTGGAGGTTAATACCTCCCGCATCTACCATAATATCAACACTCCCTCCTAGCTAGGGAGGTATAAAAGACAATGGTCTTGAGAACAAACATACCATTCAATCGGTAGCATTAACATAGCCACATAAGCTATCTCATGATCAAATCATGAGCACCATCATCACTATCCAACTGGATAGTCTCCATGTCAATCAGAACAATGCCATCCAATAGAAAAATACTTTGTTTATTAATAGTAGTATACAACTACTATCCAGTGGTACACAACCACTCTCAATAGCACACTGCTACTAATCAGTGACCCACAATCACTATCAGTGGATCACATCCACCATAGTAGCATACAACTACTGTTTAGAGACATACAGTCTCTACAACAATCATATCATCTGATATCAATATACATAAACAATATCATGATACAAATTGAGTCCTTTGGGCCATTCTTCCACTCATATCTGTGAGATCTGGAAAATCATCTACCCTTAGAAAATAAAACATCAGCCATGGGATATCTGGATTGTTCTCCCCAAGCATAGAATAATAATTGTCCCTGATTTATGATCCTTGACCATTCACCTAACTGGGCTATTCCTTCGACATAGTGCAACCTGGAGATAATGAGTCTGCCCTAGGGAATTCCTGTCCCTGATTGCTGAACATGGACCATTCACCTAACTGGGCCATTCCTCCGACACTAATCATAGTGAAACCTGGAGAGAATAAGTCTACCCTAGGGAATGACTGTCTAGACCATTTCCTAAGGAAATGACTGTCCTGCACCAACCTCCAAAACAAACCATTCTTCAAAACTAGTCACAAGTGTGAACTTCAAAAGAATGACTGCCCAATGAGGTAGACCATTCTACTTGATCACTACTCAAAGTGAATGCGAAGAAGAATGACTATCCTAGAACATTCCCCCACACTAGCCACAAGGGGAATCACTGTTTATGGTACATCATCAATCTATCAGACCATTTTCATTATGAAAATGACTTTCTGATCTGGACCATTTTTCGAACTGGAAAATGCCTACCCGTCAGAATCTCGAACCACTTTTCGGACTGGAAAGGAACTGCCCAGCCTAGATCATTTTCCAAACTAGAAAATGACTGCCCATGAATCAATAATATGTATCAGTGTTCTCTCCCAACCTGGGGTTTGGGGGCAAGCGCCCCCCCAACGGGGGTTCGAGGGCGAAGCCCCTGAAGGGAAAATTGCCTTGTAAATGTATATTGTAATTTCATAGTAAATCTGGACCGTTCACTATAAGGTCATAGATCTGACAGTAGAAGTTATGTTAGGGTTTTTTTCCCTAAAAGGCAACCCTCTTTTATGAGGGAAATGTATTGTGGCTATGTATCATTGTGAATATTGTTTTCTGAGAGAGGAGACTATGAGAGAAAGAAGAGGAAGTTAGAGTGGGTGTGTTGTAGGTTGTATCCCTTCATTTTCTTGATAATAATAAAGGAAGGACCTGGAAATTTCTTTTGTGGACATAGCCCACACTGGGTGAATCACATATATCTGTGTCTCTATTGTATTTTGTATCTTCTGTGTTTTATTTTATTGCTCCGCGATCCTGTTTTTCTAACACAAACAAAAAATCCCAGGACTATATGAAAATGCATCCAATCTAAAAGACCATTTATATGCAGCACATCGTTAATATTTCCATGCACAATGCACTGATCCTTGCTTTCATAGTTTTCAACATCTATTGTATCTTCCATGTTTTATTTTATGTCATTCAGAGGATTCTTAAGCTATGTCTATAGCATTGAACGACATAAAACATAAAATGATAAATACAATCTCAAAGCAACATACCTTATTTTTGTTTGTGTTTAAATTTGATTCTCTTTGGTCTATATAGTTTTTGAAATAGTCCTTGACCAATTTAATCTACCCCTGAAAAATAAAAATAATAAGCAACCACTAATTTTCTTTGGGATATATGATACACCCAAAAAAAATTTCATTGCAGGGCTTGATCATGCAACACAATAGAAAAAAGAAAATTGGTTTTCTTAAACATTATAGGGATGCCAATTCAAATTTTAATGAAACAAAATAAGTGCACAATGTATGAACCACACATCATCAAACAATAACAATGGACTATTTTGGAATAGATAGCAATCACAATGTCTGATGTGAAGATTAATTGAATTTCTATGTATTAGACTCAACTATGCCTGTCGATGTAGGGCACGTTCAAAACAAGCAAAGAAACTGGTTGCATGCATTTTTCAAATACATAAATTAATCTGGTAGACCATTAAATAAAATCAAGATACTGGATGGATACTTTTCACATATTCAATAACTATTTCTAGCATAGTTCACGAGCAAAAAAGGCCAGATGCTATGAATTATTCGCACATGTGTATAAAATATACCAACTATTGACTGTGCGAGAGGCATACCTGTGTGGAGAGGGGATATATGGCCATAACAAAACCTTCCGTCCAACATGCAAAAATGCTAAGTAAATATGCTTTTGACTAGGAAATTATCCAAAGATAAATAGATCATAGAGTTGAGATTGCACCAAGAACAACAACACAATGCAAATCTACTAAAATTTCTTCTCTGCATATATAGACTACCTTTAAAATAACAACAATCATAAAAAAACCCATTGAGAAACCCACAGATAAGGAACACATTTGCTTCACACTGCTTTTCAATGCCTGCCCTTTCCTCATAAATTGGAACAAATTAATTTACCATAAATCAGTGAACTACAGTGAAAATTACGGTTCTTATCATAATCACCAATTTAGAACTATTGGAAATGCGCAAGTTGGGAAGTACAACAATGTGGTAGACTGACCTATGTTAGCTCTCCGCATAAGGCTTGAAAATAAACCAAGTGCCACCTCTGTCGCCCATACACCTGTGTGAAAGTGCGGATGATATAGCTGTGTCGACTGTAGAAGTGATAAAGCATCGAAGCATGCCAATGCTATATCATAAGTATCGTACAAATTACGTCACTTGTCATAATCACCGATTTATATTTACTGGAAATGCGTAGGTGCAGAAGTACAACAACGTGGGAGGATGACCCGTGTCAGATCTCTGCAAAAGGCTTGAAAATATACCATATTAAATAGACCAAGTTCCACCTCTGTCACCTATACACATGTGCATAAGTGAATATCATATAACTGTGTTGACCACATAAGTGTGGAAGCATCCAAGCATGCCAATGCCATACCATAAATAACATGAATTCTCAATTCAAGGATTCAAAGTGTGGATTCTCTGCACGAGGATTGAAAATATACTAATTAGTCACTTTGAGAAGTGCATGCCTATGAGAAACATCGCAATATCATGACAACAAAATCCTTCCTCCAAATTACCTAGCTTTCCCCAACCAAGTACAAAAATATTGCAAATGCGAATCTGCAGAAGCACATCTGCTTGCAAGCACCAACGCCATGGATCCTTTGTACAACACTCGAAAATAGACCAACTCTTTCCTATTCCAACCATAGAGATTTGATCAGTGTGGGCACACACAACAAATAACTTTATGGACTCTGAAGATATCGTCATAGCAAAAGCCTATGCACAACCTGAAAAATAACTTAAGTAAAAAAGCACTTTGTCTAGGAAATCTCTGAAAGATAAATATAGCACAATAAAAAATGATTTAATCCCTGTGGATGACATATGTCTACTAAAATATCCTTTCCTCGCTTGAATTACCTTCAGAACACCCAAATTTATAAATAAAAGGCACTAGCTAGCCCCTAGAAAATCCTGACATCCTTAGTAATAGTTCTAGACTGCTACCCTTACCTTGTAAACCCAACAAAGTCAATGTGTTACAAATCACTGGGATATCATGCAAATTACATCACTCATTACAATTTGTAGTGCAGAGGTGCATAAGTGCATGGCAATAATTGACATAAATTCTCCACACAAGGAGTGAAAATGCACAAGTGTTGCATGTGCTTGCGATATACCTCTGCAAACTATGGAGGTGTGTAACACATACCTGCATCGAATGGAGACATATGTTCATAGAAAAATCCTTCTGAAAACCTAGAAAAATGTGCTTGCAAAAAAGGCTTTTTGATTAAGAGATTTTCCAAAGATCAATACACCACCAAGCCAAATTGCTTGGATTCATGCTTCCCAACTATTGGAAAGGCCGAGCTGTGCAAGCACACGATGATAAATGGGATAAAATCACTGCACAAGTATTGAAAATAGAAAAGTACTGACTCAACATGCCATAAATGACCCAACCACCGTGGAAAACACATGGCTTGCCACAATCCATGGTGTATAGCTATTACAAATGCCAACTTGCGAAAGCACTGCAATCAATGGATGCCACACAATTGATATCAATTCTACACACATGAACTGGAAATATACAAAATGTTCACTATCCCAGGAAAAAACATGTGTGAACCATGAAATATATAGCAATGTGGAATTTTCACAAACCACCAAAGCAAAATGCTCCACACATAAGAAACAACACATTATACATCATAATATTGGACACGTACTACAAAAAAACCATCTTTTTAGACTGGATGCATTTTTTCATATACTCTTGCACATTTTTTGTTTGATGCATTCCACATATGGCTCACATTTTCATTACTCTCCCATTGAATTAGTGAATGGATCAATACATCATTTATTGGTTTTTCTAGACAACAAGATATAGACACATTGCAATCATATCAATATGAACTAGGATCTTATTTCTTGCACAAATTGCATAATATTCCTAAATGTCCTTTCCCCACACAAATTACTTTCAGAACATGCATAATTATAAATATAAGGCACTATATAACCACTATAAAATCATGACATCCTTCACAGTAGCTCTAAATCACCATGCCTACCTTGCTAGCCCAACCAAGTTACCATGCTACAATTGATTGGGATATGATGAAAATTACATCGCTCATTACAATTCACAATGTAGAGGTGTGTAACTGAACGATGATAACTGTCAGAAATTCTTTACACAAGCATTAAAACTACAAAATGTTGCATGTTCTAGTGATATACCTCTGTGAAGTGCGGAGGTGCACAACACATAACTGCACCAAGTGCAGACATATGTTCATAGCAAAATCCTTTCGACAACATGGGAAAATGTGCTTGTTAAAAAGGCCTTTTTGACTAAGATATTTTCCAAAGATCAATACACCACCAAGGTGAATTTATTCATTTCCCTGTGCCAAACTATTGGAACCACGGGATATGCAAGTGCATGACTACAAATAGGATAAATTCATCGCACATGAATTGAAAATAGACCAAATGTTCACTGTGCCAGACAAGAACTTGTATGAAGCACGAAAGATATGGCTGTGCAAAATGGAGATAAACCGTCAAAGCAAAAGGCTCCACACTTAAGCAACAACACATTTCACATCACAGTATTGGCCATCTGATTCAGACAAGTCATTTTTTAAGATTAGATGCATTTTTTCATATACTCTTGCACATTGTTTGTTTGATGCATTCCACGCCCCCTCACATTTATGTTACTCTTCCATTGAATTGAAGAATGGATCAATACATCATTTCTTGTTTTCTATAGACAACAAAGATATAGACGCTCTACAACCATATAAATATGAACTAGGATCCCATTTTTTACACGAAGCACATCAAATATTCCTGACAGTAAGATATATCTTTCAAAAATGCAACCATTTGCATCTTCAAATGTAAATGAAAATGAAGGAGCACTATGAAGACATTCATTTTTTTTCATACGGTAAATAACAAAAGGGTCAAATAAAACAGTAGAACAAACTCCAATAAAACACAACACCTCCACTATGCATAATGTACACATTATTAAACACCAAACACATAAAGTAATTACATATGTTCATGAAACATAAATCAATATCGCAAACAATTGTTCAAACACAAGGTAATAGATGGACTTCTTGGGATTCTTCAACAAGCATCTCTATGGCATCAAACAATGCAAAATAAAAAGAAAAATGCAATCCCAAAACAACATACATTTATTTATTTATTTTTGTTTGACTTTGATTCTTTCTGACCTATGCAGTCTCTCAAAATAGCCCTCGACAAACACATCTTAATTTTGAAAACACAAAATAAGAATCATTTTTGAATCTTCCTTGGCATATAACACACAATGCAGAGGATTTCTTACCCTCTGGCATAGATTTGCAGAAGGCCAACACTATAAGTCTTGCAAATCACGTGTCACAACACTTGAAAATTGACAAGAGTTCCATCTTTCTGAACTACAATAGAACACATGGTAAACAAATAGATATCCCAATACAAACACAAAGTGAACAATTCAACCTAAAAACAACACGTCTTTTTTTTTTCCTGTTCACCTTTGATTATTTTTTGCCTACACACTTTCTATAATAACCCCTAATCGACTTAACTTGCTTATGAAAAATAAAACAATAATCAGCCCCCATTTCTATTTTTCATATAAAACACACCAAAAAAAAATCCCACTCCACCATTCCAGCCAATAACACAACTGGAACCACTACACTATGCACAAACACAAAGTGAACAATACAACCTAGAAGCAACACACCTTTTTTTTTCATTCACTTTTGATTATTTTCCGCCTACACACTTTCTATAACAACCCCTGATCAACTTAACTTGCTTCTGAAAAAAAACAAAAACAAAATAGTAATCAACCCCCATTTCTATTTTGCATATAAAACATACCAAAAAAGAATTCCACACCACCATTCTAGCTAGTAACAGAGCATAAATAACTGCAATATGCATGGGTTTTTTTCCTGTACACCTTTGATTGTTTCCAACCTACGCAATTTCTGCAACAAAACCTAGCCATCCTAACTTATGAAAAAAATAAAATAACAACCAGTTCCCAATTCTATTTCACATATACAACACACCCTAAAAAAATTCCAACCCACCATTCCATCCAAGAACATAACATAGGTAACTTCACTATGCATACGACACACACTATTGAACAACAACAATTGTATTTCACATATACAACACACCTAAAAAATTTCCAACCCACCATTCTAGATAGTAATAGAACAAAGGTAATTGCACTATGCATGAGGCACACACTATCAAACAACACCCAAAGAAACTAGTTGCACTTGTGTGAAAATACATAAATTAGTATGGAGACACACTGTATAAAATCAAGATATTAGATTCACATGTTTTCTTACCCGCTGACATGCATTTGCAGAAGCCCAAATTCATATGTCTTGCAAATCGATAGATGCAATAGTTGCAACTTCAGAAGAACCTCGTCTTTCTGGCTCGTAGCAGACTATATCACGATCAAAAGAAAATAATTCAACAATTACAACAAAAGAAATTAATTAAAAATCCTTTCAACCCTTAAAAGTTTCCGCACAAAATCATGTCACACAATACACAAAAATCTCTTCAAGATTTATGGATCGTACTAAATTTAATGAAGAATTGAAACTGACTAATCTATATATATTTATTAAAATCTCTCTATATATTATATACTAAATACATATGCATATTGTTTGGACCACAACTTTAAATGTCCCCAGTCAACAACTGACACAGTGGAAAGCTTAAGAGACCGAGATCGTCTTGGAACTTTGAGACTCGTACATGCACCCATTCCAACCATTCACTAAAACTGCATGTAATTAAATTTCCACCGTCGCTTCGACAATAAGATCTCGTTTTGAAGGACCAATCAGAAGCCAGGAAAAAAATGAATTGCTCGCAAAAAAATCAAACTATGGAAAAAAACAAGATATTTTAGTCAATGCAAAAATAAAATCACATTCAATGCAAAAACAATTGCTATAGCCCCAAGCCTTCGACATGGACTAATAATACTTATTTTTACAATACAATATTCTAATTTCACAATTACTCCTCTCTTAAATACATAGTCTATGATAATATTATTTTCTTTAATCTTAGAGTAACATTAGTATTCTCTTAAACACATAGTTTTAAATATCTCAATTTATTAACATTATTTTCTTTTATATTATTTACAAATAATACATTATTACAAGTTTTAATTATTTCATAATTACTATAATTTTTTTTTACTACATACAACTAATTTATTAAAACATTTTACATTTTTAAGAAATATAAGCAAGTTTCTATTTACACTGGTTTCATATGTTTATCACACTCAAAATTAAAATATTCCATGTTAGCTTGAGAATATGATACTCAAATACATATACATATTATTACATGGAAAAACATCATACAAATATTAATTTTAGTAGGGATCTTAAAGCTGCTCTAGTATTGATCTAAAGTTGCTCTAGTATTAATCTCAAAGGTTTTTTTCATAGGATAGGTGGTAATTCCTTAATTCATATGCTTATCACTTAGGGGTTTTCATATTGAATTGGGATTGATCTAAAGTTGCTCTAATATAAGTTGCTCTTGATCTCAAAGGTGCTTTTTATAGGATAGGTGGTGATTCCTTAATTTATATGCTTATCATGGTTATCACTTAGGGGTGAAAGTCAAAGGTTTTCATATTGAATATAAGTTGCTCTTGATCTCAAAGGTGCTTTTTATAGGATAGGTGGCGATTCCTTAATTTATATGCTTATCATGGTTATCACTTAAGGGTGAAAGTCAAAGGTTTTCATATTGAATTGGGATGATTTAATGTAGGTAAACTATATGAAAAATAAAAATGTGATATAAGTATAAAGAGAGTTTATTTTCTTTATTGTTGTGAAGTAGAAATAAGGTTAGAGGATTGTTAATATATTTTTAAAGTAAATATTTTTAAATTTAATTTTAATAGATAAATGATCAAAATCAATATTTAAGAAATTTTGTAAGCTCAACTTATATCTATATATATGGTTCACGACACTGGATATCAGTGCTTGCTACATTCACGGAAAATTCTCTCAAAATCTGCGAGAGAACATAGGGAGACCGAGTATTTTCAGAATATTGGGAGCTCAACAACAAGAACATTTTATAGACCCATTTAAAGGCACACCATGTCACTTACAAGGAATTGAACCTGGGTGGGGAGGGTAGAAATCATTCCTCCCAACCGCCCAAGCTACATCCAATGGACTCACTATATATATATATATATATATATAGAGAGAGAGAGAGAGAGAGAGAGAGAGACTTAATACTAACATAATATTTTAGACTAGAGTAATGGAGTTGACACTAATGTCATGCAAGCAAGGCAACTTGCTAATGAAAGAATCCCTAAATGAGGAGGTTGAATCTCTCATGGACACACTTTCAACACATTATTGTTAAAGGGGATTCTTAAAATACGTGTTTAATTGTTTATGGCATCCTATACTGTGGGCACATGTGATTTGTAAGTCTATGTTTTGTCTATATGAGTTTGATCAACAATCCTTGGTTGCAACAAGAGAAGTAAGATCCACTCTACACCGTGAGTGGAAAATATGTGTAATGTAACATAACATATGTAATGCTAATAAACTAAAATGGAAGAAATCAATTATGATGTGATCTAGCGATAGATCGATGAGAATTTACCACAACTATCTCAAGTTTGATTCTCAATGCACCCAGGTTGGGCTCTACTTGAGAATCCCAAAAGAACATGTCCTCAAAGTGATAGATCCATTTACTCCTACCTTGACACTCTAATCCTAGTGAGGGTGCTAGGGGTGTATATGGAGGAAATAAGTCCCCAACTCTAATGAAAAAATAAGGGGCGGTGTTGTAAAAAATAAAAAATAAACCAAAATGGAAAATAATGATTATAATAATAAAAGAAGAGAGAGAGAGGGGGTCAGTGAAAAAATGAATATTGACATCATGTACATTCTAATATCAATCTGTCTTGCAATTCACATTCATTAAGTTGCGGTTGTTATGTATGTAAAGTTTTAAGTTATCTAGTTAATATGACATATTTTTGTATTGGAATATCATTTCACATTAATACTCTTTATATCTTTATGGGTTATTATTTTTTAATCATATACATGTGAAACATTTGGATTAAAGGAGGGGTGAATGTTAATAGCATGTTATAGTCTTTTCTTCAAATGTTATATCAATGTAGAATTATTATCCAATAATGGCGGTAATGATAAACAATCACACACATGCCTGATTACACCCGGTGTTTTTAAGTAGAGCCAAATGGAAAACCATTGAATGATTTTCCTTATATGTCTTGAAGAATTACATTGGTGGAAGCACCAACTTCCTTTGTTTTCCATTTACAAGCACGGAAGGAGGCTCCAACCTCCCTAGTTTCTCAGGCTACAGCACAGGCTCAACTCCCAAATCTCAGCTACAACGGAAGAGGCTACAACCCCAGTGTTCTCGGCTTCTGTAGGAAGGTGGCTACAACCACACATCCTTGCCGATCACATACACACCACAAAGTAGAGAAGTAGAATTAGTGGAACCAGCTACTCACACATCACTTTGAGATATACAGCACATAAATATGTACCAATAAATCCATACATCAACTTGTACCTCAACACCGTAATCAAAGCGTACCATAAACATGCTGCATCAACCATGCAACTGTAATCAACTGGCCTACATAAACAAGATTACATCAACCATTATTACACCAACTTGTATACCGCAACAAGAATGCATGTACAAATCATGTGTCAGCTACTCATCAGCTGACTCATCAATATGTACCCATCATCAACTATACACCTCATGTATATGCTTGTCATGTAGCTACTTGTCACAACCATGTACTCAACATGTACCTGTAAAATCCCTCATCCATTCATCATCCAAATCTAGTGGCTCATAGACACAGTGTATGTAGTCACATTCAACATTTTCATCGAGCTTTTCTTTAGTCTCCTTACCTAGTTTTGGATTGATCTTTCTTCCCTAACTTGAAGTAATCACTTAACTTTGAACACCTTAATGTAAATATAGGCTGATACTACAATGTTCTTAGAGTGTTTTAATGGAATTCCTCAAGTACTTTTCTTGGAACCTCTCAAAAGGAGTTATAGAAAAATGACATACTGGCTGAGATTAGAAGCATTCTAGAGCAGCAGAGTGTGCCCTTTCAAATGTTGATGAAATGATCTGAAACTATTACTGGCATGGCTAGGGCTGTGCCTAGCCAACACGTTTGGTCTCACTAGAGTTTGGTTCATTATGAGACGTTGTGACGTTTTACCCATAACACCTGATTTTTGACTAGTTTCAGGACTGGACCACAAACCCTATTTTCACAGAGTGTAACTCCCAAAATGCAACGACCCACAAGATGAATTTTAACCAAATATACTTGGATATGTTTTATCACTTGCATAGAGAATTTCAGGATCTGGATCATTATAGAAAAAAGTTATGGCCGAAAATGGTGAGATGACCTGAAAATAACATACCTTAGAAAGCACCATCAAAGAATTTATCCTTCCTTGCATTTTCAGCCTTCTTTCTTCACTTTCCTCAGAATTTTGGCTTAGATATCATTTGCTGAAGCCTCAGACATATATAGATATTCAATATGTCAAGTGTTTCAAATGAGAGCCTGCCTCTTATTTATACTCTCCAAGTAGCTTCCCTTAGAAACATCTTCTACGTCCTTGGCCCTTATTTTAGGGTTGGGTCACTTCTAATTTCTCATTAAAATTAATGTAGAAATAATTTGTATTCACTTTGGATTATAATGCACTCATCACTTCGCTTTATTGTTGCAGCACAAATCTCTTAAAACCACTTTGATTAGACTGCTGGGGCTTCTAGATGACATATGAGGGTCCTCCAACTTCCGTGGTGTAACTCTCAAACCGTGAGGAGTTATGACATTATATACTGCATACCACTAGAAATGGCATGATGTACTATCCATATAGAATAGTATTATCTGAAATGTCATCATAACTCATACCATTACCCATCAAACAAGCTTTGGGTCCATTACCCAAACCTGGGGTCTCCAACTTCTCATGTGGCCATAAATCTCTAATAATGAGGAATTATGTGACTTCACATACCACCAGAAATGACATGACAAGAACTATCCATCTAGGATATTTTCCTGAAGAATTCACTTTCCTTCATCCTCATTATTCCACAATTAAACATGGGTTCTTACTCCACAAAGCGTATTCCCGTTAGGGCTTTCACCATAGGGGACCACTTTGGAGTTCATCCATGTTACTTCTTATCAACCATGACAAAACAATAATGAGTCATATTTACATCAAATTCTTATCAACCATGACAAAACAATAATGAGTCATATTTACATCAAACACTATTGGGTCCATTACCCAAACCTTTGTGCTACGAGTCTTTCTTCAAGGGTTGACATCAATGACAACCAACCTTAATCATCAGAAACTTTATCTAAAGTAGGGAACCCAACCGTACTTGTCTAGGAAACATTTGGTACGTGTATGAAGCCACTCAAAATTCCAAATTAATGTTGTTTTTCATAGCGATTAGAAGTTGTCACAATAACACCAAAAAAATTACCAATTTGAAAATTAACCTTTATTATTTACATCATTGAAATTTCAAAAACATTTCGTGTGAACTATCTCTTATTTGTGATTGTTATATATTGCTATAAGTTATTTTATTAAAGTGACATATTCTTGTGTTGGAATTCCATTTCACAATAATATTTTTTAGATTTGTATGTTAGAATTTGGTTCTACTTTAATATTCCTTATAATTATGTATTTATGCAATGTTATACACTATCTTAATGATAATGACATATCCCTATGTTAAAGATTATTGGAATTTTATTCAAGTTAATTTTTTTTACACAATTTTGTTGATTGAGTATTATTATTTACTAATAAATAAATAATATTTCTCATATTTAATAAATATAAAAATTTCAATTTTAATCATCCATTTTGTACCTACCTGTAATTTTGTAAATGCACCTTTTATATGATGATTTCTTATCTCTTATGCTTTATCACCTTAAGTCAAAATCAAAGGTTGCAAAATGGAATGGTAATGTGATGGTACCATGAACTTTTCAGAAATGAGGTCAAAATGACCTTTGCTAGGTAATTCAAAATGAACATTGCAGATTTTCTTTACAAACAACTTTTAGCATTGAAATTGTAGATGGATAAAAAGAACTATTTTGCAAGTTTTAATGCTTTTCCAAAAGGCATATTTACAATGGATATAGCTACACACTCTATAATAATGAATATGACTGTATTAAAGATTAAAGTAATTGCTTGATATTTTTAGGGTTTTACAATACATTTTTTTTAGGGCGAGAGGCGGGCCGGTGAGGGCCAGGTATATCGCTTGCTCGACCAAAGAAAAGGGCGAGGGCGAGTTTACGAGGGCCTCACAGGATATATCGTGATTCTTGATTTCATGTGCTTATCACTTTGAGGTCAAAATCAAAGGTTTCGCATTGGATTGGGATGGTCCAAAGTATGTAAACACATGGACATGTGTGATATAAATATAAAGAAAGTTTTATTTGCTTTATTGTTGTTAAGTAGAAATGAAGTTAGAGTGAGCCTCGTCTTTTTTTTTTCAAAATACTTTTTATCTTTGATTTTAATAGATAAATAATAAAAAAAATAACATTTTAAATGATTTTGTAAATTCGATCATGTTTTTATAGATATATCTACAATAAATATATCATATAATATGCAAAGACTTTATATTAACATAATATTGTAGATCAGAGTAATAGAGTTGATAATAATGTCATGCAAGCACCAAGTAAGGCAGGTTGCCAATGAAAGAATACATGAATGAGGAGGTTGAATCTCTCACGAACACTTTTCTAAAACGTTATAGTTAAAGGACATTCTTTAAATACGTGCTTAATTGTTTATGACCCCTACATTGTGGGCACATACCATTTGTAAATATGTGTTTTTGTTTATATGAGTTTGGTGGGAAACCCTTGGTTGCATCAAGATAAATAAGATGCACTTTGCAGTGTAAAAGGAAAATATGCGTGATGTAACGTAATGTAATATATGTAATGCTAATAAAATAAATTGGAAGAATCCAATTGTGATGTGATCTAGTGACAGATCGATGAGAATTCACCACAACTATCTCATGTTCGATTCTCAATGCACCTTGGTTGGGATCTACTTCATAATCCCCAAAGAGACATGTCCTCAAAGTGATACTTCAATTTACTCCTACCTTAATCACCTTGATCCCACTGAAGGTGCTAAGGGTGTGTTACACACCAAAATGTCACACTTGAGTTTCGCATCCTAAGTGTCACAAGTGTTGCAAAGTGACATATGCACCTTGTTAAGTGTCGTATGCACCTTACCTAGTGTCGCATTCACTTTGTTAAGTGTCACAACACATGGACACCATGGAAGAACATTTGTCACAATCCCTAGTCAATGTGGTGGAGAAATATATCATATGAAGGTCAAAATACTATGTGCACATGAATTATTCATTATTATTTTTTTTAAGTAAAAAAGGGGAGGATCCTGTTTATATTACTAGTGCAAATTTACAAAGTCTAATAATGCTGCCAACTGTCCCTCCTACTAAGAGGAAACCGAGACAGCTGGCCTGAAGTTGCCATCTGTCTTCAAACAAGCAAAACTTTTCCAGGCTATCGTCCTGTCCAAAGGAAACCAGGACGGACAACCTGAATGCATTCAGTCCAGTGTCTAACAAGCTCATTACAGACATATCTAATATCTACTGCTAGGAGAAAATGCAAATTAGAAACATTCATGTAACCTTTTGACCAGGCGAGTCACCATCATCATCTTTCTTTCGCCATCCTGCTGGAATCGCGTAGGCTTGCGCGCAAGTAGGACACTGTAGTTGTGTGGACGCTCTGGAGTGTGCTGCATACATCATATCTAGGCGGTGGCCGATTTGAACGGATCTGAAGATCTGGTCATCCACCATACTGCGAGTTTCAAAGAGGAGCTCAAGATAACTCGTATTGTGGTATGGAGGCTGGTCCTCCCAATCCTCCTGAACAGTCGAGAAGGGATTTGGCCCTTGAGCATGGGTTCCCTTCGTGTCTGCTATGGCTTTCCTAAGCTGGCCTGCTGACTGATTATACTGTTGAGCTTCTATCTCTGGGGGTGGTCTGCGTGTTGGGCTTGCCGTTTATTCTCCTCCGCTCGACACTTCTTCCTGAACGTAGCAAGTGGTGAAGTACTTTGCCTATTCTTCTGCCTTATGCCTGTGAAAGGTTCCAGGATCTGAAAGGTTAATCTCATTTCCAAAAGCCGTGGGGGGATTCCAATTGTCCGGGACGGTGAAAATTAGGTGTTCCAGACAGTTCTGGATGGATTCGTCCAGAGCCATCTCCTCCACATACGCCATGGGTGGTGTTTTGTGTCTCCCGTGCTTCGTGGTTGCCCGCGCAGATGCAAGGGCCAACGCTCGCTCAAATGCCTTCTGCCTCTTCCTGCGAGAGTCATAGGCATACCACGACATGCCTCTACGAGGCTTCCCGCGAGCTCTCGGCATGTGGAGGAGCTGAGCTAAGGCCGGGGCATCGACATAAAGATTGGCCCTGCTCCAGCACCCCGCAAATTGGATTTGCAAATACAACGTTTTTCCATTCAAACGACTGATAAGGGTGAGGTTGATTGTGACCATGGAAACCATTAAACCTGAGTTCTTAATGCTCTGGAGTGCCGTTCCCTTCGCTTGCTTGAGGGGGATCATCAATTGGACATGGCTGCGCAGGCGCCCTCCCAACTTTAATGGTGAGAGGATGGGAGGCGGTGGCCATTATTTATGGCACTGCCCGTCACATTACCACTTGGACTGCGTGTTCAACGTGGCACCCCATCCGGGGGTTGGAGATATTTGTTGGCTAAAGATTGGCACCGATTTGAGATGTCTAAGTTTTCGGATGTGCCTGCTTCCCAATAGAAGTGGTCTATCTCCTTAATTACTCCTTCATTTTCCAGACAGTCCGCTACCTTGTTTGCATCTCTTTTTACGTGTGATGCTGAGGTTGGTGCTAAGGAGGATTCTGAAGTCCTCTAGCAGCCCTAAGAGTCGCCATCTAGGTGAGATTTTCAGAGGTTGTGCTCCATGCAAGATCTTGGTGATTAGTTGAAGGACGATTTGAGAGTCTCCCTCTAGGATTAGCTTGCGATGGTGTCTATCAATAGCTATTTGGAGGCCTCGCAGGAGGCCTGTAAGATCTGCTACATTGTTCGTTGTTTCTCCCAAGTAGCCTGCTGCTAGACAGAGAGTATTCCCATTGGAATTTCGGAGTATGGCTCCATAACCTGCTGGTCCTGGGTTGCCTTTGGAGGCCCCATCAAAGTTGATTTTAATGAAATCTGTTGGGGGAGGGGTCCAGGTGGTTGGGTTGCTGTGTTGTCTTTTGGATATTTTTAACATCAATTGATTGACCAACTTGGGTTGTCAACTTTGGAGTATATGTTGCTCTTCTGGATTGCAGTTTGAGTCCTTTGTTTTCCAAGATTTGCTCCTGACAGTTTCCTTGGCCAGGGAGACTATTTTTTCCCATGTTACGTTCGGAATGGAGACTTTAGAATGAAAAATTCTTCGGTTTCATTTTTTCTATATTTGCCAAAGGGTGAATCTTGGGAGAAGTTGCCAAATGTGATTCAATAGAGGATTACTGTAGGTGATCGAGTCCCAGTTTTCAATTGTGTCGTTAATGCTGCTCTTTTTTTGATTGGCTTTGCGCATTGTTTGAGCTCCTTGGTCCCAAATCCTTTGACTGAAGGGGCAACTGTTGAAGAGATGCTCTTTGGTTTCCTCTTGCTGGTGGCATAAGATGCATATTGAGGGACCAATGAATCCTCTTTTCCTAAGGATGTCCCAAGTTAGAACTCTGTTGTGTGCGACTAGCCAGAGGAAGGTAGATACCTTGGGCCAGAGTGCAGGGTTCCAAACTTTGTTCCAAAGGTTTTCCTTGCTCTGATTCTGGTGGTTTCCTTGTAGATAGTAGGCTTCCTTGACTGAGAAGTTCCTAGTTGTTGAATAACCCCATCGGAGAGTGTTTGGGCCTTCTTTGAAGGGGATTCTCTATTGACTAGCATAGTGTTGCCAGTATTGCAAGTTTAGGTTCCCCGGGGTCCCTAGATCCTGATTGGAGGTTTTCCAGAGACGCCATTTCATACCCTGTTCCTCTTGTTTCCAAAGGTATTTCACTTTGAGAAGAGCGTCCTGACTTAGAGATTGTCTTAGGGGGTTTATCTCTTCAAGGTTGCTGAGGGGTTTGAGTTGCTGCTAGGAATCCTGCTAGAAGAGAGCACTTTCTCCATTTTGGATTTCCCAAAAAACATGGTTTTGTATAAGTTTTCTGTTTTGCCAAGCGGTATTCCAAATGTTAGAGCCTTGTATTCTGGTATTGTGTCTAATGAGTTGGTTGTCTAGTGTGAGGGGGGTGTACTTCTGCTTCCATATTTGCGCCCATAGGGCTATTGGCATTTTTAACCATCTCCACCAGATTTTGGCTCCCATTGCTTTGTTGAGTTTCCCAGGGTCACGAAGCCCCAACCCTCCTGAGCTTTTGGGTGTGCAGATTTTGTCCCACCCAACCAGCGCCCATTTCTTGTTGGGTTTATGGCCGTGCCAAAGGAAGTTTCTTTGGAAGTTTCAGATATCTCTTATGACCTGCTTGGGGGCCGCTAGTGCAGTGAAGAGGTAGGTGGGAAGGGTCTGGAGAACCGATCTGAGCAGGACCAGCCTAGCTGTGATGTTAAGTGGTCTGAAAGTCCAGCTGCTTAGCCTATTGGAGATAGACAAAATAAGGCTATCCCAAGAGATAGATCTTGCTGCTACTCCTGTGAGAGGTATGCCGAGGTAATTGGACGGAAGGGAGCTCTTGGGTATTCCCAGGAGTATGGAGATGTGGACCTAGACAACTATCGGAGTGTTGAAGAAGTAGAGTTTGGATTTGTCTAGGTTAAGGGTCATTCCGAACGCCTCTGAGAATTCTGAAAGGATGGAGTTAAGCTTGCTGGCCTCTCTGGCTGTAGGGGAGTTCAAGAGCAGGGTGTCATCTACAAATTGACTGTGTGAGGGTGCTGGTTGGATGTTGTGCAACGATAGACCTTTGAGAGAGCCCTCTATGACTGCTGCTTTGATGTAGCGTCCTAGACCTTCCGCCATGAGAAAAAACAGGAAGGGAAAAAGAGGGTCACCTTATCTGATACCCTGGGATGGGGAGAAGGGCTGGGAAGGAACTCTGTTAACAAGGATTGAGAAGAAAGTAGAGGAGGTGAGGTTTAAGATCCAGTTCACCCAACACTGGTCGAAACCAAAGGAATCTAAGATGGACTGGAGGTACTGCCAACTTGCTTTGTCAAATTCTTTTGAGAGATCAAGTTTGATTAACATACCTGGAGTTTTTGTTGATTTGAGAGAGTGGATGACCTCTTGAGAAAGAATGATACTGTCCATAATTTGTCTTCCCTCTACGTACCCTACTTGTTCCTTGGAGATGACGAAGGCCAGGATGGGTTTAAGGCGATTTTCCATCACTTTTGTTATGATTTTGTAGATCACGTTGCATAGAGAAATAGGTATGAACTGTTTGGTATTTGTAACTCGTTCCTCTTTTGGTATGAGGGTTAGGAAGGTTGCGTTGAGGGCCAGAAGGACTTGGCTTGAGGTGTGCAATTCCTCAACAACTTCCCAAACATCTGTTCTTACCAGATCCCAGCAGTGGTGGAAGAAGTCAGTGGTGAATCCATCTAGACCTGGAGCCTTCCTTGGTGGCATGGCTTTTACAGCTTGATCTACTTCCTCTTGGGTGATAGGTCTCATGAGGGCTGCATTTTGTTTAGGGGTCACCAAAGAGGGTATATGTCGGGTCACTCATTTGATGGATGCCATTCTGTCCTCCTTGTCTTCCGTTAATAGATCCTAGTAGTAATTATTGAGCTCTGCTTCTATTTGGGTGTGCTCTCGGATTGGATTGCCCTATTTGTCCTCTAGCTGAGTAATTCTGTTAATGTGCCTGCGGTGTGTCATTTCTCTGTGGAAAAATTTTGTGTTTTTCCCCCCCTCCTTGAGCCATTGAACCCCAGAATTCTGTCTCCACAAGATTTCCTCTTGCCTTTTCCTCTCTTCCAGTTGCATTTGAAGCTCATGTTCCTCTTTCATTAGTTTGGCTGTTCGAGTTCTTGAGATGAAGGTTTTTTGAATCTCCATCAATTTTCTTTCTATATTCTGCATACTTTGGAATATATTGCCAAAGGTGTTCTTGTTCCAGAGTTTCAGTGATTGCTTGAAGTTTTTGAGGCGTTGCTGAAATCTGTACATGCTTGTGCCATACTCTATTTCCTCTTGAGCCCACCAGGTCTTTGCAAGCTGGTGAAAGTCCGGATGTGAGAGCCAAAATTTCTCAAACTGGAAGGACTTGTATTTAGGAGTTTCCCTTGTTTCAAGGCTGAGGGCAATTGGCCAATGGTCCGACCCTGCTTTTGGGAGAATGCGACTTTCCATGTGAGGGCCTTCTTCCATTAGCTCTTCTGTTACAAGGAAATGATCCAGCCTACAAGCAATATGCTGATTTCCTGATCTACGATTGGACCAAGTGAAGGTGCCATTACTATTTTCAACATCTACTAGCTTTAACTGGGTTTTGAGCTTACCACTGTCTTGTTCCAGTCACTTGCTCCCTCCCGTTTTTTCTTCGAGCGACAAGATCATGTTGAAATCGCCTCCTAATATCTAATTGGAGGTGGTCAGTAGGGTTTTGATGAAGATTAGCTGTTCCAGAAATTTGTCTTTTTCTTTTTGACTTTGGGGTCCATATACATTTGTTACAGTCCCCATCTAGTTCGAGCCTGTGATCTCGAAATGGGCCATTATTGTGCCTATGGTGGCAAATGATATGCTTAAAGAGACAGTACAGGGATTCCATAAAATGGCCAGACCTCCTGAGGCCCCTGTGGAGTCTGTTAGAATGAAGTCACATCCTCGCCAAATGCGTTGGAAGATGCTTTCTGCTTCTATCCCTGCACATTTTGTTTCTTGTAACATTAGAATATCTGGGTTTTCTGTTTGGATGCAGTTTCAGAGGATCCTTTTTTTCGATTGACCATTGAGTCCTCTAATGTTCCAGGTAATGATCTTCATCATTAAGAGGGTGGGGTTGGGTGGAGGTATCCCTCCGAGAGCTTGTGGATCTGCCCTGAGTTGATCATAAGGTGATCCGCTTCCTTGATGAGTTGATGTATTGGTTTCCTCCCTCTTCTTTTGTTCTCTCACGACACTTTTTTTTAGCTTGAACCAGACTCTGTGGCTATGCCTATATGAGCTATGGATCTTGCTGAGGAGTCAAGAAATACTTTGTGTACCTTTCAGAGTTTCTCTTCAGGAAGTGCATGCAGGTCCTTTTGGTTGAGGGCTTCCTCAAGTTTTTCCAGGTCGATGCTTGCCAGATCTCTGTCATCCAGGTGCATTAGGATGTCTCCATCTGCATCCCCTTTCTCATCTAGGTGGAGTTCACGATTTGGATCAGGAGGGGTAGAGTTTTGGTTCTTACCTTTGGTCTGAAGCGACTCTTTGTGCGGATTTTGGATGGCTCCTTATTCCGGTAGTTAGTTCGGGATCTCATAGGAGTTCTTGGTCAGGATCTGCAGTTTAGGGTCTGGGTTCTGCTTCCTCAGAGGATTTTTCTTCTTGGTCGTGATGGTGGTGAAGCCATCTTGCTGTGCGGTGTCGCCTAATTTAGTAGCTTTCTTATTTAGGGGGTAATCTCTGAAGAGGTGACCATGTTCGTGACATTTTCTGCAGCGGAACGGGATGTGTTCGTAATCCAGGGTTTGTTGCCAGTCTTCATCCTGGTATTCCAGCATTACTTCTCCTGGTAGGGCTTTTGAGATATTCATGTAAACACAGATTCGGGCGTATGAGGTGTACTTTCTCTATTTTGTGGCTTCTGAGGTTTTGACATATTGGCCCACTGTATTTCTGATTCCCATGAGGATTTCCTCCAGCCAGAACTCTTGTGGTAGGGAGTAGAGGCGGATCCAAATGGGGGCCATGGTGAAGTCCTCCTTCTCTGGGCTGCATCTCTCCGTCCAAAAATGTAGAAATAACCCTGTCAAGTTGTAGAAATATGGCTCGTTCTCAAATATTCGATCTCTGTCTTCTGGGTTGTACAAAATGATTGTGAAAAATCCCTTGGAGCTAAGTTGGATCTCATAGTCCCCTTTGGGATTCCACCAGTGCTTTATCCACCTGGTCAAGTCTTTTTCTGATGGCCATAGGCCCATAAATTTTCCAATAAGGGCATGCTCACTCATAAATTGTGTGTGTTCCCCCACTCTTGTTGAGCTGATGATGTCTCTTGGTGGATTATCCGTTTGTGGAATGCATTTGCCAGGATCCCATCCACGAGGTGCTTTTGGATGTGATGTGTCGGCTTCCACATCCATTTCCTTCCTGAGCCCTTGCTCTCTGGCGAGGAGCTTGTCGCGCATTTGCAGTGGCGACTCAAATGTTGGGCGTTTTGCCCTTGTTCCCGACCGATCGTTGGCCGTTACGTTGCTGTATGAGGGGGGTTCCCCCCCCTCTGCTGAATGCATTCTAACGTGTTAGGAAGAGGATAGTCTACGGATGGCCGTGGAAAAGGGTTTGCTTCGCGGTGGGATGATCTAGTCAAGCAACGAGATGTTCCGGACTGCGCTAGGGTTTCAGACGCCAAAGGGCAGCACCTTAAAAAAATTGAAGGACATGGGGGTGGGATTTGATCCACTTATGTGTGCACGGGTCACGATACCATTTAATATGGTATCTATGGGTTCAACCACACGTTTGACCACTACCTCAAGGTGTCCCCATGGCTCCAGGTAAAGCCCTCACGAGAATTGAACCTTGCCCAACGGTGAAAAACTCTTCACTTTCCACCATTGGATCCAACCCCTTTGGGAAATTATTCATTATTATTCATAAAAAATAAATTAATTTAGTATGAGAAATCACCTCACATTTAGTTTCCTAATCTCAAGGAGAAGTAGAGAATCTCATGGATGGTTGAGAGATTTTCTCAAACCAAAATCCTAATTTGGTGGATCTTAAGAGATATTTCCTCCTTAAAATCCTTGAGAGATATTTTCTCCCTAAAATTCTTGAGATATATTTTCTCCCTAAAAATCTCGGAGATCCCAATTTAGTGAATCTAGTGAGTTAAGCCTCCAAATCCTATATAATGAGGGATTTCCATGGTGAAGGGAGGAAGATTTGAGGTATCAAACCTTTGATCCTGGGGAAATAATTTAACATTTTTTATTTCAATATTCGAGCAAGGGGTTGGACAAGGAGAGCTTGGTGAAGATACTGCATCATCAATTATGCTTTGTAAGTGCCTTCTTTGGCTTTCTAATTAATATAAACTTGGCCTATTCCCTTCAAGTTCATGTGTTCTACATTTGATTTTCTATTGTCATTTCAATCTTCATAGATAGATTTTCTTTATATAATCATCTAGAGTAGGAAGAGGAGTTCCTTTTCTAGTCTTTGCAGAGTTTCAGTTGCAATGAGGAGTTTGGAGATCAAGCCTACGGATTGGAGTAGCGAGGACGAACATCACAACAAGGTATTCCACATCATTCTTCTTCTCTCTTGCTTGATTGGTCTAGTTATATCTATAGGGAAAGTAGTAACCACTTGTTCTGTTCTATATTTGGACCAAAGATAAGGGTCTTGGTCCAAATGGGAGCTTAGCCTGTTCGCATGGTTAGATTTCTCACAACAAAAAATTGACGACTCCACTAGGGATCAACTTTGACTAGTCTTTCCTTGGATCGTCTAAACACTTTGCCTATCATTATATATTCTTTGGTGCTTGATTCTAATCTATTTTCCTCTTCCCGCTTCCTCATCAAAGAGTTTACATATCCATTGACTGAGTCTCTGCCGAGTCTGAGCCTTTGAAATCCACTTTTGAGTTTTCCAGAAAGTGGCACTCGCCTGCAGTTCACACCAGGGTGCCACTTACCTGACTGGTGCTCCCCCAAGCCTACAAGAGGGCGCCATTATCCTGACTGGTGCTCCCCCAAGCTTGTTAGAGGGTTCCATTCTCTTGAATGATTCTCTTTCTCCTTGAGAACAGGGGCACTGATCTCCCTGTTTTGGTGTTTTTCCCTCTTTCTGCCTACTTTTTCTTAGTCTTCTTTTGAGAGGATTTTTGCCTAGTGACTCCTGACTATCTTTGACTTTGTTTGGCTTGATAATTTGACATTTAACACTCATTCATATTCCTTATTTGAGTTTTTAATCTTCTCTCCTAGTTGCGATCCCCTTTGGTTAACAAGATCCCTTGGTTCATCCTTCCTTCCGGTTCTGATCTAGGTTGATATTGGTGGCCACCCACCTATTCCAAGTTGTTCCTTGTGTCTGTTTCTTTGTTCAAAACGTTCTTTTATACAACTTTGTAATTGTGGGTTCTACACTTCTGGGACCATCTTAATCCCCACACATCCTCTAGGTGGATACGAGTGGCCTCTCGCCTAATCCAACTGGCTTATTTTGTATGTTTTCATGTCAACACATCTTGTTGTACTTATCGGGTCGTTTTGGGGCCCTAAATGTTGTTTTTTTGGCTCACCATAGTCAAACTATAGTTGAAGTTAGATTTTGATGACAAAATATGTAGTTATTTTAAAGATCTTTCCAACAGGCTATCACGCACCTAAAACGAAGGTCGTATGCAAAAGTTATGACCCTTGGAAGTTGAGGTACCAAATTACACCAAATTACCCATAGGGCCCACATGACTTTTGGCATTTCATCTTCTAGGGTTAGGTTTTTGGATGTCTAGGGTTTTGGCATTCATGAGTAATATAAAAAAGGCCTCTAGAGCCTCATTGTAATCCATTCTTCTCAGACGGATGCGTATAGCGGCCACATCTCTTCTCAGATATAGCTACCACCATTCGAGCAAGTGTTTCAGTTCTACCGTTTTACAGTTTCAACCTATTTCATTATTTAATAGAAGATATTGTTCACTGTATATTTGTGTTATTATTTATATCTCTCTGTTTATTTTATTCATTCTGTTAATCAGTTCGTTCCGCTCCTAAATCCGGATCAGTGGTATCAGAGCGGTCTGCTCTTCATTTATTTTTCTTCGTGCATGTCCTCGACAAGATATGGGTACAAGAAGTTGGGACTCGAACCAATTGATCCATTACAAGATCGGTCGGGCCGAGATCGACAACAACCCATGGGGGATGGAAAGAAATATGATGGAGTAGGAGATCCTATTAAAATGTTGCTCGAGGAAGCCCTCCTGTGACAAAGGAATGCAATGATGGACAACTTCACGCAGATTCTTCGATGACCGCCCACAGGAAAAGCATATTCATCAAGCGACCATGCAACCCCCTTCAAGGTACAAGTAAATTTTCATATTCCATTATTTGAAGGATTGATAGATGTAGATGTTGTAGATAAATGGTTGAATCTGCTTAAAGGATATTTTTTCGGTCCACAATTTTCTGATAGGGAAAATATCACTTTTTCACTCCTTAAGGCCATTCCCCATGTTAAAGACTAGTGGGATACTTACTCTGAGCAAAGGGCCATGGAGGAATATACAATGTTTTTGGTGGCCCCTACATGGGATTCCTTCCTGGACATAATTAAAGAACAATACTACCTTGTTGGAAGCTACGAGGACCAGTACACCAGATGGACCACCCTACATCAAGAAAGGGACTAGATAGTACCAGATTTCACCAATATTTTCCATACCCTACACACCAAATTAGGTATCAAAGACTCTGAGCGTCATCTGGTGCTCAAATACTGTAGTTGTTTGCATATATACATTCAAAAATAAATGGAGTTCCTGGACATCGCCTCATTGGGCACAACTTATAGATACGCTGTCAAGATCAAGCATAAATTTAAGTAGAAAAGGCGAGAGATTGGATCTGCAAACCCCTCATAGTCGAAGCAGGAAAAATGTAGCCCCAACCCACACAGAAAGGGACCAAGTTGAGATGGCCACCCTCAGGACAACCAGTCCAAGCCACAACACAAGAAGGGAAATGAGAAGACGAAGAAGGACACAGGAAAATGGTGTGAGTACCATAAAAGTCCTTAGCACAACACCGAAGAATGCCTCTCCAAGCAGTCCCTTGTGGCCGAGCTAAAGGCTTCCGATTCAGAGGCCGATTCAGATTCTGAGTCAAATCCTGAAGGAGGGAAGCAAATTATCAATGCTGAACCCAGTTCCACTATCACTACCACTAAAGTCTGGCCAAGCGAACCAGATTAAGGGGAATGCCTCTTTCACTCGTAGATGTTGGTCAAGGGGCTCCACTTCATTTCATTGTTGATAGAAGTAGTTAGAAGAACCCGATTTCAGCAGAGGTCGTCAAGCAGCTGGACTTGCCAACGACACAACACCCGCAACCCTACACCATTGGCTAGCTTCTCCAAGGAAGATATCTCTGTGTCAACCAACCCGCAACCCTACACCATTGGCTGGCATACAACCTTTCAAAGATGAGTTACTGTTTGATATTGCTCCCCTTGAAGTTTGTGATGTTATTTTAGGACAACCATATTTGTGGAAGTGTCATGCTGTGTATGAGTCTAGACCCCGCAGTGTTATTATTACTTTGGGTAGACAATTTTATAGGATCCTAGAGGTAGCATCGCCTACTGCTATTTCTTTAATCTCTGCTAAGCAACGCAGTAATTTCATTTCGCAGACCAGGAAGTTCGTCTTCTTTGTGATCCATTCTCACAGTAAGTAGAAGGTCGCCCCCACATCTGTGGCCTCTACACATCACCTCTCTTTGCAATAGAAGCAAGTGGATAGGATCGTGGAAGAATACATAGACATCTTCTCATCACCTACAGGGGTACCGACACACTGCCAAGTCAAGCATCCAATTGATCTGACCCCTGACACACCTCTACCTAATGGACCAGTCTATCGACACTCACTGATGGAGAATGATGAAATTGGGCATAAGATCCGAGATATTCTTCAAAAGGGGCAAATCAGACCCAACTCCTCCCCTTGCGGAAGCTCGATTGTACTGGTGCAGAAGAAGGATGGGACTTGACAACTCTGCATTGATTATAAATCCTTAAACAAAATCACAGTCAGGAACCGCTACCCCATTCCCAAGATTGATGACCTTCTTAAACAACTCAAGGGGGAAAAGTTCTTCAACAAGATTGACCTAAAGTCTGGCTACCACCAGATTCCCATCAAACCAACTGATGTATGGAAGACAACCTTCAAGTCTAAAGAAGGTCTCTATGAATGGCTAGTCATGCCCTTTGGCCTAACAAATGCACCAACCACTTTCATGAGGTTGATGTATGATGTATTGAGACCCTTCACCAAATCCTTTGTGGTAGTATATTTGGATGGCATCCTCATCTTCGACAGAACGTGGGAGGAGCACATGCGACATATTCAACATGTTTTGAGCACTCTGTGACAACAAAAAATTTATACCAACTTGGCAAAATGCTCTTTTGGAATGAACATGGTCCAAAACTTGGGCTACATTGTTGATGAGCATGGGGTACATGTTGATCCAACTAAGATCCAAGTCATCCATGACTAGCCAACCCCAACCACATTAACCGAGCTTCATAGATTTTTGGGACTAGCCAACTTCTACTGAGGATTCATGTTGGGATTCTCCCATATTGCATGGTCCCTCAGCCAGATGACCAAGGGCGGTGGTAGGGCCAAGTTCGTGTGGGGGAAGAAACAACAATGAGAATTCGATGATTTGAAGAATCGCTTGTGCTCAGCTCCAGTACTCTCCTTGCCCGATTTGCAACAACCATTCAATATTGATACTGATGCATCTGACTATGTTGTGGGTGCAGTTCTCACTCAACATGGGCATCTGGTGGCATACCATAATGAGACACTCTCCGATACTATCCGAAAATACCCCACCTATGACAAGGAAATGTATTCCATTGTACAAGCCTGTCGTCAATGGAAACATTACATTTTGGGGAAAGAGACGATCATACACTCTTATCCCAAGCCTCTTCAACTCATACAGACACAAGGGATTGACTTTGATTAGGGATGACTCCACTAGGGATCGACTTTGACTAGTCTTTCCTTGGATCGTCTAAATCCTTTGCCTATAATTAGACCTTGTTTGGTGCTTGATTCTGATCTATTTTCCTCTTCCCTCTTCCTCATTGAAGATTTTACATATCCATTGACTGAGTCTCTACCAAGTCTGAGCCTTTGAAAGCCGTTTTTGAGTTTCCAGAAAGTGGCACTCCCCTACAGTTCACACCAGAGCACCACTTACTTGACTGGTGCTCCCCCAAGATTGCTAAAGGGTGCCATTCTCTTGACTGAATCTCCCCCAAGCTTGTTAGAGGGTGTCATTCTCCTTACTAGTGCTCTATCTCCTTGAGAATAACGACACCAATCTCCCTGTTTTGGTGTTTTTTCCTCTTTTTGCCTGCTTTTCCTCAGTCTTCTTTTGAGAGGATTTTTTCCTAGTGACTCCTGACTGTCTTTGACTTTGTTTGGCTTGATAATTTGACATTTAACACTCATTCATATTCCTTCTTTGAGTTTGCAATTTGCTCTCCTAGTTTTGATCCCCTTTGGTTAATAAGATCCATTGGTTCATCCTTCCTTCTGGTTCTCTTATCTTAGTCTCACAAAGCTTTTAGTTTTCTTGATTGTTTGGGAGTTTTCATCAACTAGGGTTCACAAAGGTTGCTTGGTATTGAGCCTTTTTGTCTTCATTGAAACATATCACTTTTCTAGATGATTAAGACTCTCTTGTTTTCCACAACCCAGTATTGACACTGCTTCTTGTTGCTCATGTTTTGAGGATTTTCATGAGTGTTTGTCTTCTCTCTCTTTTGCGTCTTCAAGTTCTCGATTGAACAAGTTATCTCACACTTGTTTCTTTCAATTCTCATCATTTTTTAGTGCACTTTGTTTTATTCCTTTTAGTCCTTGTATTTATTTGTGTCGAACATAGATCTCTTTCATTCGATTTGAAAGTTAAGAAGAAAAAAGTTTGCATATCTCATTGCATACATAATCGAATAAAGAATTTTTTGCATTCTTTAGGAAATTTGTTTTGGTTTATGTTTGGAAAAAAGAGCTCGTTTTGCATGTGCATTTCGGTTTTCGAAAACATTTCTTGGTAGTTTGGCATCATCTTGATCCCAAAAATTGAAAGTTGCATATTTTTGAGTTCTTTCTTGTGTTAAGAATAATATAACTCTTCTCCTTCCCATACATAGAATTCATCGAAAATAACGAATTTCATATCATTCTTTTGCATTCTATTACATTCTATTCGAGTCAAATCTCTTTCACATCATCAGTTTCAATTTTGTGAACCTATTGAGTAAAACCAATTAAAATCAACCACATGCTAATGAAATCAATCAGAACATTTTTTGGTTTTAGCACACCAACAATAACACAAAATTAGGGTCTTTGGACCATCTAAAGTGAGAAAATTGTCCAAGACTACTAAACAGATTGTAGAGAATTAAAGAGTGAACAAATCCAACTTTCGTATAAGCATAACTGAGAACCCCCTCTCACACATGGGATAAACATGAGTTCACATGCATAAGAGTAGTGAATATCACCCCTCCAAATATTGACCAATCATAGCAGAAGGATCGTGTACTGGGGTTCCTTCCAGAAGTGTTACTGACTCATTTGGTCTCGACACTTCGTGAACGCTGAATCCATTCGTTGTCCTCTAGAGTATACTGGTGCACTTGTCCTCAGTCCTTTGGAAGAATTTCATACTTTGATATCCTACCCATACATTCGGTCTCGATTGTCAACTGTACCCACCCAGAGGTTGATTGCAAATTGGTAACCTTAGTGGCATTTCCTAGGTATCTACAGAGGCGACTGTGGGGGGATTCCCACGATACCTGAGGAAAACATTGTATCACAGTCTCAGTACCTTTGGAGGGTGATCCAGTGAAAGTGAGGGTCACTTTCACCGAGAAGTTCTCTTGCAATGAGGTCAAGGTAACTACTTCTCACTTCTTCACTAGCGGCTTGATATCCCATCTTCGAAAGATCCTTGAATCTAATGTTGCTTGGTTGATTGATTTTAGTTTTCTTAGGGGTGTGTTTCTTTGACTTTCATAGTCAGTATTAGGATCGAATATTTCACAATATACAAGGCATGGAAACCGATGTTCAGGAACCTCAACACAATGTTTCTTTTGAGGGAATGATAGAAGATCAACCTTATGAAACTGGGAGCATCACTCCTGGAAGTGACCAACACATTGAAGAACTGATCACAACCTTTGTAGAAATCCTTTCATATTACATGGATCCTCTTTTTAGTGATCCACTTGGCCTACCACTCACCGATCCACCATCCATGAGATATGTTGGTTCTTATTCTTCTTATCGCTTACTGCTCGGTTCTACCATTACATAATCTTTTGGCATGAACCCTCCATCTTTTTGTTTTTATGAACGACTTGGGAACTCATATTTTTCCACAACTCTTGAAGTTGATACTACTGGTACTTCATATTTATTGGAAACAATTGTGACCCAGGTAACCCTGACTCAACCACTCACGCATACATCTAATTTCACACATGGTTAAGGTAATATTCCTACTTCACTATTTCCACACATTCACACATCGATTTCTTTACTTGGTCGTCCCATAGGTTGGATGGCCGATAGTCAAGTCGTTCACACAACCATGGTTACACAAGCTACTCAGCCTCCATATCACTCATCGAAAATTAGTACACCCTATGTTGGAGGTCAATCTTCGATGGGAGGACAACCTTCAGCTGGAGGGAAAATTTTCACTTGGGGGCAACCTACATGGTTGCAACATCAACAATCCTGGGGGAAAGCTGCTGTAACACACCCGACCCCTGAATATATTTCCTAGGGATGGGGCATCAAAATGTTTCTCTTATTAACATTTTAAAACCTATGTCTGAGGTCATCATCCTCTTCTACTTACTCGTAGCATTCTAATGACTGCTACCAGGCTCGAATCCAAGATTTGGGTTGCAATATATGGCTTCCCAAAGTTCTTTAGGAATTCATTGGTTGTGGGCCACTTCATGTCCACATGAATACACCTCACACGTATTGTCTCCACGTTCCTTCATCCACGGTGGAAGTCTGTCCAATTCCACGACTGAACTCAACCTTCGTCTAAGACGTAGGCTAACAAAAACTTCGACGCTTCGGTGCTGAATGCCTCCTCACTGTCTACACATGAGATCTTCTGGAGTCTCGAACTCTTGAAGTCCCATAAGCCTGCCACATGGTTTAGGCGTTCGGGCCTTTTGGGTCCCTCTATTACGCTACACCCCAAATATTTTGGAGTCTTGGAGTCTCGAAGTTCCGGTCACTTAAACAACCAGTTTGGCTAGGTGGGCACGTACCATAGGCTAAAACGTAGATGGGCTAGGGGTGACACATGTCACGGTTCAATAAGAATATAGGGTCTATGAAAATCACATATTGAGCTGACATGTGACACATCGATCGTGGGTCCATGCCACCCTAGTGACATCGTCTTGCCATGTCACCCTATTAACGTCGGCTTGCCACGTCACACCATACTGACAACCTTCTAACATCTCTAAAATCTCACAGTCGAGATCTGGCCACGTGGATCCATAGATCCATGACTAACGTTACTTCGTGACTTCACCCTTCGGGAGTTTTACGATGCAAACTCCTCTTTTCTCCCGAAGTTGGTTAGTGTCAGGTTGACTACATCATAAATCCTATGGCTAGGAAAGGACGTGAAGGATCCCTATATCTATGGTCCTGGTCACTTCGCAGCTCCGGCCTTCGGGGGTTTTGGATTTACTGCCACTCCATTCTCCCGAAGCAGGACTTCGCCGAAGTACCATGTGCGGGTCCCTTCTCCTAGACGATCAGACGATAGGTGGGGCTCCTGACGATCTCCCCCAAATATACAGTTCTCCTTTACTTTGTAACTTCAACGTTCGAGGAGTTTGATGCTATATCATATCTATTCTCCTGAAGTAGAACTTCACCGAATTCTTTTTGGTGTAGATCCATCTACTGAGGGAATCCCCAAACATTCTCGATCGGTGGCTCATGCTTCTCCGTGATAAGGGGTTGGATCCCGGTTTAGTTGGTAATATAGGTTCCTCTAACCACTAAAGAAACCATCCATTGCTGGTCAACTTGACGGTAACCGAAACTCAAAGTCCGAAATATGATTAGTAGGGTTGACAATACCTCAAAGTCCCAAACCTCTGGAGCTCCGAAGTCAGAAGGACTTAGCTCCCTTAGGCTTATAATAAGGTTCCTAGTTTTTGGTCATATGGGTTCTCCTGAACAAATCTTGTCTGCTCGTCTTCCAAATGAAAGGATCTTTTCTTTCGAGACTTAATCTCACTATCCTTCCTGATCTTTATCATGAAATTGTTAAATACTTGGGAATGATGTCCCGGTTGCGCAACAAGGAGTCTGAAGGAGATATCCTCTCCAAACCAACGGGGTTAGCCTTCGATACATCCCAAGACGTATCAAAGGCTAAACTGGGGCATATAGAAGATCATTCAGAAATACAAGTTCACAAGAAGACAAATGCATACACATAGCTTGACCATTCAATACATAAACCATTTATAGACAAATACATACATGCATTCATCCATTATTCCAGTTCAATGCACAAGGTATGGAAACACTTATCAGAACCATACGATGTGATGTGACTGCTGAAAGGGGTACCTGTTTCCACCCAAACATAGGCTTAGTCACTCCTAACATATTTACCACTGGCCACCCCCGAGCTAGACCATGATGCTATGAGAGAGAATTATGTCTTTCGACTCAGCAATAATCAGGGACGAAGGTTACTCTTGTAGTGTCCCCAAGGCCAAGCCCCGTTGCAAATCATGATATATGAAATGAATTGTAAACATGTTCTATAGGCTGGTGAGCCAAGTTTTGTATAAGCTGGTAGGCTTATGTGTTTGTTAGGCCAGGGAGCCTAAGTGTTGAAGGCC
>SNQJ01S0017691.1:143860-161935 GCA_010110895.2 Picea sitchensis
ACGTTGTAAACCATGTTCTGAAAGGAATTGTAACTATGTTTTATAGGCTGGTGAGCCAAGTTGTTATAAGCTAGAGGCTTATGTGTTTGTTAGGCCAGAGATCCTGAGTGTTGAAGGCCAGGAGCCTGTTGTTGTATATGTAATCACGCAGAACAATTAATAAAATATAAACACTACCAGGTGCAGACCGACCACGATGAATGAGTGAAGGGGGACTGAGCATCCATAGATTGGGCAAGGGATTAGGGGCTGGAAGGTGGGAAAAGGGGCTAAGTGTTGAGCCTAGGGGGTTCAAGCCTGGGTATAATATTTTAATATTATGTCCCAAAAGACATGTGTATTTTATTTTTATCCTAAGTTCCTGGCAAGGGGGAAACATGCAAAAGGGATGCATGCTATGGGAACGCATGCATTACCCAGGGTGACAAGTGTCAACCCTGGTGCATGCAAATATAATAGCCGAGATGAACCGTGGGAGGGGGATCTTCTTCTCCATTCTACCCGACCGTCTGAGGGTGAACCATCTGAACTCTGCAAGAATACCCTTGTACAATCCTGAAACCGAAAAACCGTGAGTCTATCCCGTGATTGCTGAACCTTCTTGGGAAGCGTGTGTCTGTTTTTCCCAATTGGTTGTTGCGGCCACACAGTGCTAGACTGCATGTGGCATACTGGCCAGAGTAAGATTTGTGCTGAACTTGTGTATGACCTCTCTTCTGGTGAGGGAGGTGACTGTGGTTGGAAGAGGCAGGTTGTCAGGCCTGTGAGAAACTCTTCCCAGGTGAAAGAGTTGTTGGGAAGTGGTTTCTTCCAGAGAGTGCCCAACACCAGCTACGGGCTCTGAGACTTCCTGATCTGGCCTATTTCCGAGGCCCAGAGAGGGAGGTTAGCACCGATGGACTGTGCGTGTGAAGGTGTATACTACCGGAAGGAACAAGCATGTGGGGAATGAGAGTCTGGTAGTAGTGGGCGTAAGATGGCATCTTTGGGGAAGAATCCTCCCTGATATTTCTGTGCTTTTTTCCCTGTAACCTCAGCCTAGCCTAGGATTCCTTGCCTTGGGGTGGAGCTTAGTCCCAGCTCGGGGGTGACCCACTGTTGAGATGATGAGCAGTGTGGTCTAAGCCTGGGAGGTTCGTGGAAGGCATGCACTTGGTTGGTGGATTTCACCACTGTTACAAGATAAGTATCTAACTATGTTCTTATCACATTTTGTATGATTGTGCTACATAAATTATCATGATTTCCGCTGTGTATATGAATTACGGTTAAAGGCTATGGATTGTTTAATCGTAGCAGTAAATTATATGTTTTACTCTGAGTTCAATGTATTTCTTTACTTGAATGCATCTGATTACATAATGTCTGTACGCATTATGTAAAAGTGCATGTACAGATTTTTACATAGTGTGTTCGAAGTTCTGGGTATATGAAAAAGGTACACTACAACTCTCCTCGTCCCATAGGATCTTGGCAACGTGTTTCTCTATACCAAGTAAGGAGGCCTGCCTGAGTACTTCCTCAGTCTCTCAACACCCTTGTTTATCAACTTGTATCATAACCCTACTAGCCACATCCTATGACTAGAACACGTTCATTTTCTAGTTCATCCTCGAACTTGAGAGCTTAGTCTCTCTTCTTTGCTTCTCTTCGCATGTCTCCCTCTGCCCACCATACCTTCCTTTCTTGCCTTCCTCAAAAATATTACATGCGGTCCAAATTCCTAGTCCATGGTCAGGTCTGAAAGATTTATAGATGGGCGCTCTGCCCCGTCCCCTCATTAACTCTTGAGGATATATTCCCACCTACCGGCCTGACTCTAATTCATTCTTGGGTCAGGGGACTGTTCTGGTCCTGAGCAATTAAATCCAGCAAGGTATTGGTTTGGTGGGGGTTATCTCAACCATTCCTGTTTCCCCTCACCATCTCTTTCATAGCATCCGTGGTCTATCTTGGCAAACCCCCCTTTCAATAGTCATGCAACACTTGTCCATTTCTATTAATAACAAAAATTACATTCCTTGAAATTTTATACAAAGGTTCATCAAATCAAACATTCACACATATTGAGTTTTCCATAGTCTACAAATTGGGGGAAACAAGGGTGTTACAATCCCCTCCCCATTAAAGGAACATTGCCCTGGATGTTCTATCTGTTAATGTGGTCTATATATACAGAAGTAAATAAAAATTAATATGCCTGTTTCATGGCATCCTCCATTTCCCACGTAGCTTCATCTGGGCCAAAGTGTTTCCACTGCACCTTGACCTGTGTAATGGTTCTATTCCTGAGTGAGGTTTCCTTCCTATCTAGTATGCATTAAGGTTCTGGTAGGAATTCTCCCTCTGGATCCACTTGAATCACATACCAGTCAATTATATGATTAGAATCATGTACATATTTCTTCAATAATGAAACATGGAAAACATTATGTGCCTTCACTGTGGGAGGGAGTGCTAGCCTATAGGCTACAGGTCCCACTCTATCTAAGATTTCAAAGGGTCCACAATATCGGGGTACTAGCTTGGCACACACTCCCATTCTCAGGGAATTCTTCCTGGGTCTAGTTATGAGATAGACATGGTATCCTATCCTAAACTCTCTCGAAGTTCTCTTTCTATCGACGTAACTCTTCTGTCTATCCTAAGCAGTTTTCAAATTTTGCTTAATATGAATCACTTGTTGTTGAATTTCTTTTAGCATGTCGGGTCCAATTTTAATTCTATCCACTGGATTACTCCAGCTGATTGGAATCTCGCACTGTCTACCATAGAGGGATTCAAAAGGGATCATCTTCAATGAATCTTGATAATCATTTTTATAAGAAAATTATACCCATGGTAGGTAGTCTTCCCACTTCTTAGGCTGATGCATTACATGCATCCTTAGCATGTCTTCTAATACTTGGTTCACTCTTTCTGTCTTTCCATCCATTTGAGGGTGATAGGCTGTGATAAACCACAATTTAGTCTCAAAACCAACCATTAAGGACTTCCAAAAGCTTGAAGTAAATTTTGTATATCTGTTGGATATAATCTCCCTAGGCATGCCATGCAGTCTGAATATCTCCTTCATGAAAATGTTTGCAATGTATATTGCCTTTCAAGTTGACTTGACATGAACAAAGTGGGCATACTTGCTCAGTTTTTCCACTACTACCATGATGGCATCATTCTTCTTGGTGGATTTTGGTAATCCGGTGATGGAATCCATGGAGATGGTTTCCCATTTCCATTCTAGAATTGGTAGAGGCTGTAATAGCCCTGCTGGGTGCCGATGATCTGCCTCAACTTGCTGGAATTCTAGACACTTAGATAGATAGTTAGCTATGTCCTTTTTCAATCCAAGCCAACATAATTGTTTCCTAGTGGTCGTAATCATTTTCTGATAACATGGATGACCAATATATGGTCTTTTGTGTCGTTCATCCATTATGAACCTCTTCAAGTCATCACAAATTGGAACATATAATCTGTTTCTGTAGGTCAGCATGCCTTCATCAAGCATCTAATAGCTTTCATACTTTAGCCCCGTGGGCTCTTGCTTTAGGTATGATATCACGGTCTTGAAAAATGCATTTGTTTCTTGTGCATTCTTGACTCTCTCCCCGACATTCGCTTCACAGGTGCTTACCATTGCTAGGTGAATAATTTTTGCACTTATGCTAAGGGCATAAACCACCCTATTTTATTTTCCTTTGATGTGTTTGATTTCGAAATCAAACTCACTAAGGAGATCCATCCACCCAGCTTGTCTAGAATTGAGTTTTGGTTGATCAAACAAGTGCCTCAACCCACAATGGTATGCCATAAGTACAAATATCCTACCCAGGAGGTAATGCCTCCACATTTTTAAATCATGCACTATGGCAGCCAACTCTCGATCATGGGTCATGTAATTGATTTCGTTCTCATTCAATTTTATGGATTCATAGCAAATTACATGTCCTTCTTGCATAAGGACTCCTCCGAGTCCTTCCTTACAAGCATATGTACACACAAGGAAGTCATCAACATGGTTTGCAATCTTCAGCATGGGTGCATGGGTTAGGAGGTATTTCAGTTCTTGAAATCTTTCTTCACATTCTGATGTCCAAGTGAATTTGACCCCCTTTTTCTGAAGGGCAGTGATTGGACAACCAATCTTGGAAAATCCTTTTATGAACCTCCTATAGTATCCTACTAAGCCCATAAAGGACTTGATATCAGATACATCCTTTGGGGTAGGCCATTCCATGATGGATCTGATCTTTTCAAGGTCTACTGCCACCCCTTCTTCAGAAATAACATGGCCTAAGTAATGTACTTGCTTTTGGAAAAAGTCACACTTGCTAAACTTAGCATAGAGTTGATGCTCTCTTAGTACTTTAAGCACTAATTTAATATGTTCTTCATGCTCCTCTCTATTCTTGGATTAGATTAGGATATCATCAATGAAAACCAATACAAATTTGTCTAGGAATTTGTTGATTACATTATTCATCAAGCACATAAAAGTGGCGGGGGCATTGGTTAGTCCAAATGGCACCACCACAAATTCATAGTGACCATATCTTGTCCCGAAGACTGTTTTTTGGATGTCTTCATCCTTGATTCAGGCTTGATGGTATCCATCCCTTAAGTCAATCTTCCAGAAAATGGAAGCACCCCTTAATTATTCAAACAAGTAATCGATTCTTGGTAAGGGATATTTGTTCTTTATGGTCATCTTGTTGAGTTGTCTATAGTCTATGCACAGTCAGAGTGTGTCATCTTTCTTCTTCACAAACAAGATGGGTGATCCCCATGGAGACACACTGGGTTAGATGTAGCCTTTTTCCATCATCTCCTTTAGTTGTAGCTTGAGCTCAACTAGCTCTAGTGCACTCATCCTATAGGGCATTCTAGACACTGACATTTCTCCTGGTGCAATTTCTATGGAGAAGTCAGTGTCTCTTCTAGAAGGTAGATCCGATACCTCTTCTGGAAATACGTCTTTATACTCTCTTAATATGGGGTGGTCCTCTAGGTTTTGTTTGTCTTCCTCGATAGAACACCTGTATTGCATATAGAGGAAATCCCTTTCTGTAATACTTTTTCATTTGCACGGCTAATATTCGTCTCACTAAGACAGGCCTCTGAATCCCTTGAAGGGTTATTTTTCTCCCTTATTCATTTTCACATTCCAAAGTTTTATGGTAAAAATCTAACTTGGTTTTATAAGTGGCTAACCAGTCCATACCGACTAGAAGGTCATAAGATCCTAGGGGAAGTATGTTAAGGGTCGCTTGGGTAGGCAATCCATCCATAATGAATTGGCAAGCTAGTATGATCTCTGCTACTTTTCTTTTGGTTCTAGTGGCTAGTTGTACCGACCATGGCTTAACATGTCTAACCAGTTGTAGTTTAAACTTATCAATAGTCTGAGGGGCCACATAACTCAAATTAGAACCAGGTTTAATTAAAATAGAAACTAGATAGTTTGCGATCATACCTTCCATATCTACCACTGAGGCTTGGTGGTCGGCTTATTTATTATCCAAGGCTGCATAAATCTGTGGCATGTTCCTAGACACATCATTGAATGTGGCAACTTCTTGGATATTGTAGACTCTCCTACTATTATGTTGTCTATGAGGACAATCCCTTAGCATATGCTATTCTCCACAACCCCAACATTTCAAGGGTTGTTTCTTTAGGTTATCAGTATTTCCTGGGGTTTCTCCAAAAGGTTTATTTCCACTTTGGGAGGGGAAATTTTGCTGTTACAGACTTCTAGTAGGAAGTCTCATCCTAGAACCCTTCCCATAGTTCTTAAATCTTGAGGATTTAAACCCCTTCTTCTTGAATCCCGAACTACTTTTCTTCTTCCAATTCTCGCGAGGTTCTGTCTTATTCCTGAACTATTCATAACAATACCTTGCCTTCCAGATAGTGTCTTCTAAGGTCTTTGGCTCGCCACACTCAATCCTGTCCTGGTAGGTCCGAGGTAACCCACTAATAAATCACTGCACTTTTACCTTTTCATCCTTTATGTAGGGTACATACCTGAGCATCTCAAGGAATTTATTGACATATTCCTCTATGGTGAGATGTCCCAGCATGAGTTGATAGAACTCCTTAGTCTTCCCATCAAAGTATTTCTCTGATAGATACTTTTCCTTGAAGTGTTTCTCAAACGGTTTCCATGACAAGTCCTTATCATGGATTCCTTTCACATTCCTAAGGTCTTCCCACCAAATGGAATCCTTTCCATTCAAGTTGAAGATGGATATTCGAGCCTTCAAGTTTTTAGAGTAGTCATGGACTTTGAAGTACTTCTTTAAACCAAGCAGCCACGCTTCTGCCTCTTCCCCTTTCTCAATATCTCCATTGAAAGAGGGTGTTTTGGCTTTCTTGAAATCTCCAGGATCATGAATTTTGGAATGCTTTTGATTCTTTCCCTTCCTTTGAGAATGTGAACTAGATTTGCTACTAGAAGATCCCTTAGAGTTTCCAATTTCCTCTCCAGAGGACTCTCTTGATGAGTGTCTCCTGCCTCCAGGTTGGACCTTCCTCGAGGTACTCCTCTCAGTGTGGCCACTTATAGGACCACATTTTCGTATCTCAGGTGGGCTTTGACTTCTCTTTGTATGTCGTCGGTCCACCTAACTGGTCATGGGTCCATGCTACAACTGCCTCTATATATCAGATAAACTTTGCAACAAGACTACATTAATTTCCATTTGTTTTTCTTGCTTCTTTATCAACCTTTCATTTTTGGCCTTGCAACTCTGTAATTCGGCCATGAGGCTCCTTACAGTTTCAACCAGACCGAGAGGGGTTTCCACTTCCCTCCTTTTGTCAGATTCTTCGTCTCTATTGTGGGAGCCATCTCCCACTTCCTGGTGCATCACCATCCGTTATACTTGTAGTTTTCCCGCGATTTACCGACTGCTTGAGTGTTGAAAAAACACTTACTATTAGCCAACAATATATTAGTTTATGAAGAACACATAATTCATATTTCTTAAATACAGACACACAATAGAGAGTTTCATTCTTTTCTTCAGTAAAAATTTAACCAAACTCTTTAGGAAAGAGGTAAGATAGGGTGTCACCCTTAAAAGTACTTTAAATATGTTTTTTATTTCTTACGCAACTCGTCCATGATCCCAAGTAGGCCAAGTGCTGTAACCATGCTTTGATACTAATTTGTAACACACCTAAACCCTTGAATATCTTTCCTAGGGATGGGGCATCAAAATTTCACTCTCCTTAACATTTCAAAACCTCTGTCTGAGGTCTTCATCCTCTTCTACTTACCCATAGCATTCTAATGACTATTACCAGGCTCGAATCTGAGCTTTGGGTTGCAAGATATGGCTTCCCAAAGTTCTTCGAGTGTTCATTGGTTGAGGGCCACATGGAATCCACGTGAATCCACCTCACATGTATTGTCTCCACATTATTTAATCCATAGTGGAAGTCCTTCCACCATCCAATTCCACGATTGGACTCAACCTTCATCTAACACGCAGGCCAACAAGAACTTTGACACTTTGGCACTTCGACGCTTCGACGCTAAACAACTCCTCACTATCTACACACGAGATCTTGCGGAGTCCTGATCTCCCAAACTCTCGTAAGCTTTCCACGTGGTTCTGGCCTTCGGGCTTTTTGGGTCCCTCTATTACACTACACCCCAAATCCTCCGGAGTCCCAGAGTCCCGGACTCCTGAAGTTCCGATCACTTCACCAACCACTTTGGCTAGGTGGGCATGTACCATGGGCTGACACATAGACGAGCCAGGGGTGACATGTGTCACATTTCAATAAGAATATAGGGTCCACGAAAAGCACATATCGAGTTGACATGTGGCACATCGATCATAGATCCATGTCACCCGGTGACATCGGCTTTCCACGTCACACCAAACTGACAGCCTTCTAACAACCCTCAAATATCATGGTTGAGATCCGACCATGTGGATCCATAGATCAACAACTAACATTGCTTCGCAACTTCGACCTTTGGGAGTTTTGCGATGCAAAATTCTCTTTTCTCCTGAATTTTGTCAACGTCAGGCTAAGTACATCGTAAATCCTATGGCTAGGAAAGGACCCGAAGGATCCCTAGATCTATAGTCCTGGTCACTTCACGGCTCCGACCTTCAGGGGTTTCGGCTTTACTGCCACTCCGTTCTCCCAAAGCAAGAATTTGCCAAAGTACCTTGTGCGAGTCCCTTCTCCTAGATGATCGGACAGTAGGCGAGGCTCCCGACGATCTCCCCTAAATATACGACTCTCCTTTACTTCATAACTTTGGTGTTCGGGGAGTTTGATGCTATAGCGTCTCTATTCTCCCAAAGTAGAACTTCACCGAAGTATTCTCGGTGTATATCCAATGACTGAGGGAATCCCTAAACATTCTCGATCAGTGGATCACGCTTCTCCGCAATAAGGGGTTGGATCCTGGTTTAGTCAATAAGATAGGTTCGTCTAACCAGTAGAGAAACCATCCATTTTTTATCAACTTTCCGGTAACCAAAACTCCCGGTTACCTTTGACCAGTTGATGATTAATAGGATTGACAAAACCTCGAAGTCCTGAACCTTCGACGCTTCTAATTCAGAAGGACTTAGCTCCCTTAGGCTTATCTTGAGGTTCCTAGGTGTTGGTCATATGGGTTCTCTTGAACAGATCTCATCCAATCGTCTTCCAAAAGAAAGGATCTTCCCTTTCGAGACTTAATATCACTATCCTTCCTGTGATTTATCATGAAATTGTTAAGGACTTGGGCATGATGTCCCAGTTGTGCAACAAGGAGTCTGAAGGAGATATCCTCTCCAAACCAATGGGGTCATATTGATGCAATTCTATCTATCCCAACCTTCCTACATGCTTACGTCCCAATATGTCTCGAAGGCTAAACTGAGGCATATAGATGACCAGTTAGAAACACAAGTTCACAAGAAGACAAATGAATACACATAGCTTGACCATTCAATATATAAACCATTTATAGACAGATAAATACATGCATTCATCCATTATTCCAGTTTAGTACACAAGGTATGAAAACACTTATCAGAACCAGACAATGTGATGTGACTGCTGAAAGGGGTGCCAATTTCCACCCAACCATAGGCTCAGTTACTCCTAACAGATTTTCCACTGGCCACCCCTGAGCTAGACCATGATGCTCTGAGAGATAATTCTTCCTTCTAACTCAACAATAATTAGGGACAGAGGTTACTCTACTCCTCCCAGAGGATCTTGGCAACGCGTTTCTCTATACGAAGCAAGGAGGCATGCTTGGGTACTTCCTCAGTCACTCAACACTCTCGTTTATCAGATTGTATCATAACCCTGATAGCCACATCTTGCAACCAAAACACATTTATTTTCTAGTTCTTCCTCTAACTTGAGAGCTTAGTCTCTCTTCTCTGCTTCTCTTCGCATGTATTCCTCTACCTACCTCTCCTTCCTTTCTTTCCTTCCTTAACAGTATTGCATGTGGTCCAAATTACCAGTCTGTGGTAAGGTCTGAAATCCTTACAGATGGGTGCTCTGCCCCATCCCCTCATTAACTCTTGAGGAGGTCTTCCCACCTACCAGCCTGAATGTAATTCATTCCTGGGTCAGAGGACTGTTATGATCTCGAGCAATTAAATCCATCAAGGTACTGGTTTGGTGGGAGTTATCTCAACCATTCCTGGTTCCCCTCACCATCTCTTTCATAACATCCGTGGTCTATCTTGGAAAACCCCCATTTTCAGCAGTCATGCAACACTTGTCCATTTATATTAATAACATAAATTACATTCCTTGACCTTTTATACAAAGGTTCATCAAATTAAACATTCACACATATAGAGTTTTCCATAGTCTCTTAGCCAATATATTTATATTTACAAATTGGGGGAAACAAGGGTGTTACAGCTGCTCATGCAAGTCCTTCTATCCCTACTACCATTGGCCTGTATCTTGGACAACCATTTCCATGAGTTTCTAATCCTTTTTGGGGTCAACCCAATCTAGCTGGAATTCCTCCACAAGGAACTTTTTCCTATCAATCCGTAAACCCCACGATTCAAACACAACAGTCCTTTATACCACCATAGATGGGAGGACCATCAAGTCAATATCAGTACATAGGAGGTCCATCTTTTCAGTCACAGTACATAGGAGGACAACCAAGACAACCACTTTTCATGGGTGGACAACCCAGACATCCACCATACATGAGAGGACCATCTAGTTTTTCCATCTCGCCACAACCTAGATTTGGTCCTACTGGTGTTTCCATGCCATATGGTTATCATGAGTATCCACATGAAAACTGACAACTTCCATTCTTGGATACGTTAGATCTTCTAGATCTGTCTCATTTCACAAGATCCCATTCAACATGTCCCATTTTGGCCCGTCATCCCTGCCAAATTACCGTCTGACATCCCGAAATTTGACGAAAAACTTGGGGAAGATCCTAACAATCATGTTATAACTTTCCATTTATGGTGTTCTAAATATTTGATGGACGATTTCATCCATCTTAGGCTTTTTTAGAGAACACTTACAGGTTCCACAACAAAATGGTATATTAAGCTCTCACGTAACTCCTTTGTCGATTTTGATTCTCTTTCCATGGCTTTCCTGAGGCATTTTCAGTTGCCTATACAATATGAGACCGATACAAAGATTTTGACCTCACTCTGGAAATCCTATTCCACCCAAATATCTGATCATATTCATGAGTGGAGACAACAAAGACGGTTGATTAAAGCTCCAATTCTGGACCAAATCCTTGCGGATTGGTTTACAAAGTCACTCTTGCCTCCCATTGCTCGTGATGTTGCTATGGGAAATGTTGTTACTGAGGATAAGACTATCATTCGTGCTTAATATTTGGACTTGGTATATTACCAGTCTGACACACTTTACGATCTAATCCATAATTCTCCTCGCCTATCGAACGATCCAAAAAATCCTGCTCCGGAACTAGGTTCCGATTCAAACACCACAACTACTTCCGCTCTTGCTCAAACCTCTGAGGTGAATGCAGTCCAATCCAATTCATCTAAGCAACCAGGAGGTAAGAAGAAAAACAAGGGTAAATTCAAGAAATCTTCTAACCAACAAGATACTACAAAGACTGCTGATACTTAACTGAATATGAAGGATAATTTTCCTTGCATGAATTGTGAGGAATACCACTACACGAAATATTATCTTCATTGTGAGGCAGTCTCTAAGTTTCTGAAGGGTACCTCTCAACCTATAGTTTTAACTAAACCTTTCCCGGTTCAAGAACAAAATCTGGTTGCCCAAAATTGTACCCCTCTACAAGGGGGAAACTCAGTTCATTCCCACCATGGGTATGCTTCCAAGAGTGCCTCTGAGGTGTACATGTTTAATGCGGTTATTGTAATGACTCGAGCAAATACTTATGACACACCTCCAGGTAATCAGGCTAATGGAAAGGTTTTCAATCAACCCTCCACATCCACTCCTCCTCCATATTCCACTCCTCTTTAGATTGAGAAGCTAATTTATGACGTAGTGTTGCATCCACCCAATAGCACAATTCGAAAAACGATATTCAATCCACATGCCCGTGCTGCCCAAAACTACAATATCATTGAAGATTTGGTGCAGGCGCCTTGTGACATGTCTACCCTCAAATTTCTACAATGCTGTCCAAGTCAACGTAGAACCCTATTGTCAGCCATTGGAGCTATGGATCCACAGGAGTCAAATATGATTATGATTAATTTGGACTATTTCAAGGAGAGGCTCTCCCACCACTTAGCATTCCAAATTCAAATTTTGGTTGGTGGAAAAAATATTCATTGCACTGTTTTGGATGAGGGAGCCTCCACATGTGTCATGTATTTGTCTTTTTGGAGAGCCCTTGGTTCTCCTAAACTTATCCAATCTCCTACCACCCTGAAAGTGTTCGATGGACGTGGTTTCCAACCTCACAAACTCTTGCAATATTTCGTTGTGACATTGAAGGGTAAAACCGCTTCGGTTGATATTGAAGTGGTTGATGCACCCTTGGATTACAATTTGTTACTTGTTCAAAGTTGGTTTTATGTGATGACTATCGTCACATCTTCAGTGTTTCATATTTTATGATTTTCCCATCAAAGAAAAATTATCTATGTTGACCAACTTGACTATACAACTCCACATCTCCACAATGCTGCAATGAATAATGTCCCTTTTCTAGGACAAAATAGTTTTGAGAGTGTAGGAGTAGGTATTCTTAAGGATTCCTCTCTCATGGGGGTTTTTAATTTTCCCACTCCTACCATTCTACAGGTTTCCATGTTAAATATGATTTCGACTCAGGTGCGACAATCCCTAGAATCATTTGATCCTTTGGTAGTATCTAGTCTTAATGATCATAGTTATTTTCCTATGTCAAGCACATTAAAAAATGAAACAAATGCTCACAAGCATAGTTCATCGTCTCTATCAAGCTTGTTAAAAATGAAACAGACCCCCCTCCATTAGAATCAAGTCTCACTCGAGATCGAATACTTGAACCTTCTTTTCCTATGCCCATTGAAAATAATCCTGTTAGTAACAATACACCTAAACGAGGAAATAAGAAGAGTCACCATAGGAATCGATGCTTGGGGGGAAGGTCTCCAACCTCTATACATCATGCTAGAGAGAAACCACTAGATGATATCATTCAAGCTAGGGGAAAACACCTCTAGAGAAACCACTAGCTACTATCACACAAGCTGGGGGAAAATTACCTCTAGAGAGACATACTGCTAGGAGTGATCCTCACTTGGGGGTCATTCCCATCGTAGCGTAGTAGCATTTTCTAGAATGAGCTTAGTCTTTTTTATTTCTCGTGCTAAAAAGTACATGAGAATAATTTATCGAGATCAGTCTTTGTTCCTTCTCATGCTCGTTAAAACATGAGAATAGGTTACCGAGTACACTTTTATCTATTTTTCGGACTCGTAAAAGATATACAGAAAAGGAACTCTTTGGAGTTTCCTTTAGGATTTTTTTAGATTCCCTAAACATGAAAATATTTCCAAGTGAGCTTTCTTCCTTTCACACTCATTAAAAGGTTTGAAATGGCATCTTTCAAGTGGTAGTTTATCTCTTTTTCGGCCTCACGAGACTAATTTCGAAAAATGAATACTCTAATCAAGCATGATTAAAAGAGTTCTCCCCTGTTTTGTTTTACACTTTTTTCGGGCTTGGGAGACTAAATTTACGAAAAATTTATCCATGGATTCGTCTTTAAGTTCTTTTTAGACTCTCTAAACGTAAAAAATCACCGAGTTTACCTTCTTTGGGATCGTAAAATTATGCATTGAAGTACCTATGTGAGTCCAATCTCTAGGACCCATCTGGGACCGAATCCCTCCTTCCTCAGGATCGTTAAACATATGTCGAGGGACTCATCCAAAGGATGAGCTATACCGAGCATCTGTTATCCTCCTCAAGATTGTTAAAAATGAAAGAGGTACTCATCTATCTAGATGGGGGAAAAAATTAAAGGAAGTAGGTCGAGTTTTTTTTGGAATCCTTTATGGAAGCTATTGTCGCCCTTGAACATGGCACCTGTTTGCATCTCATCTTACAATTGGATAATCTTCTTGTCTCCGAGTCATACCAATTCCATGTGTTGTTAATTTTTTTTTTCCATTCAAATATTTCTCTTATTTCCGTCACATTATGTTCTTGGTACTCGTTGAGTAAATGCTGCCAAGTCAGTTGTCATGCCTCATCATGTTCAAGGGAAGTTTCACTTCAAATCATCCATCTGCAAGATTACCAATTTCCATTTGTTGTGTCATTCCATACTTATTTCATCCACCATCTCACATCACTTTCATATGTTAGTTTCATGTCGATGATGGGGGAAACATCATGGCCCTCCTTCGATGAGTCTGTTCCTGTCAACTTGAGCACATTATCCGATAATTAGACTTAGAAACTAGTTAGTACCTTGGGACCTGCATGCCTCAATGGAAGGCCTCCTCACTTTTGAAAATAGGTTTACATCATTGAACTTTGATTGGATGATTCCACTAATGTTCAACATTGTCTCATTTATTCACATTTGCATGAATGTACTAGGGTACCTTGGGAGTCATTTCCAACATTGGTGATTTTCCTTGCACTTGTTAACGGTATACATCAATGATCGGTAATCAAGTGGTTTCTACCATGTTCGACATCAAGTCATCTATTCACATGGTTATATTCGTACTGCATTAGGATCAAGACGAAGACCCTGGGTTGGGATCTCACTCTGTTAAATGATTTTCCCAGGCTGTGATGGAGATCATTTGAGCATGTAAAATATTTCAGTACAATCACCATGCTGGAAATCTTACTGATATATATACTATCACATAGATCCACATTGTATTGATCTGTGGCTATGTTTTTTCATCTTGTAGCTCCACTATGTATTTTTCGTGGCTGCGATTAGTTCATGTCATGGAGGTATGGATCCACATTGTATCTCTAGTGGCCATATCCTTAGTCAATATTCTCATGGATACGTAGTGTATTGGTTAACGACCATGCTTTGAGTCATCTCGTATTCTAAGCATAGGTATGACTGCCTCGAAAATGGAACATATTTGTATAGTGGTGGATGATTTTTTGTAGCTTCTTCCAGGTTCTCCTACTCCAACACCTTTGCATTGAAATTATTTTAAAGCGTTTTGACCATCAATTTCTCTTCTGACCTCACACTTTAGGGGGCGTCTTGTACACACAAAAATGTCACACTTGAGTTTCGCACCCTAAGTGTCGCAAAGTGACGTATGCACCTTGTTAAGTGTCGTATGCACCTTACCTAGTATCACATTCACTTTTCTAAGTGTCACAATACCTTGACACCATGAAAGAACTTTTGTCACAATCCCTAGTCAATGTGGTGGAGAAATATATCATATGAAGGTGAAAATACTATGTGCACATGAATTATTCATTATTATTCATAAAAAGGAAATTACTTTAGTGTGAGAATCTACCTCATATCTAGTTTCCTAATCTCAAGGAGAAGTTGAGAATCTTATGGATGGTTGAGAGATTTTCTCAAACCAAAATCCTAATTTGGTGGATCTTGAGAGATATTTCCTTCTTAAAATCCTTGAGAGATATTTTCTCCCTAAAATCCTTGAGAGATATTTTCTTCCTAAAAATCTTGGAGATCCCAATTTAGTGGATATAGTGAGTGATATTCTCCATGGTGTTTAGGCCTCCAAATCCTATATAATGAGGGATTTCCATGGTGAAGGGAGGAATATTTGAGGTATAAACCTTTGATCCTGCGGAAAGAATTCAACATTTTTGATTTCAAGATTCGTGCAAGGGGATGGACGATGAGAGCTTGGTGAAGATACTGCATCATCGATCATGCTTTGTAAGTGATTTCTTTGGATTTCCAATTAATATCAAATTGTTCTATTTCCTTCAAGTTCATGCGTTCTACATTTGCTTGTCTATTTTCATTTCAATCTTGATAGATATATTTTATTTATATAATCATCTAGAGTAGGAAGAAGAGTTCCTTTGCTAGTCTTTTCATAGTTTTAGTTGCATTGAGGAGTTTGGATATCAAGCCTATGGATTGGAGCAACGAAGATGAATATCACAACAAGGTACACCACATCATTCTTCTTCTATCTTGCTTGATTGATCTAGTTAGATATATATGGAAAGTAGTAACCACTTGTTCTCTTTTGTCTTTGGACCAACTATAGGGGTCTTGGTCCAAAGGGGAGCTTAGCTTGTCTGCCAAGTAATATTTCTCACAATAGGGTGTATAGGAAGGAAATATGTCCTTGATTCTGACCAAAAAATAAGGGTTGGTGTTGTAAAATAAAAATAAAAATGGAAATAATTAAATAAAAGAAGAGAGAGAGAGACAATATGTGTAAAAAAATGAATTATTAAACATGCATAGAGTAATGATAACTTTGATTTTATAAACATCAATATACTTTGATGTGAGGTGTTTTAATCTCTTTCTACACTTAATAGATATAGGGTTAAATTTAATCTATGCTACTATATCAACAACCTTGCAAATGCTCTAAATTTATAAGAAACTTTATAAAACCATAGTCTTCAACATACTAATCCATTAAAAACTCATTTTTAAATGACATCATCACTTGTTTAAAACGTGAGCTAAAAAAAGGTGTGGCAGGTGTAGGGGGATGGTATTAGATCCCGAGGGAAACTTTGAAACATAATTTTCTTAGGGCCTTGGAAAGTCTACAAAAAATCAAGTAGAGGCCTATGCCCTTTATCAGGGTATCCTCCTAGCAAAGGAATTCATAATAAAATCCTTGATTGTCATAGGACACTCAAGCATAATTATCAATATTATGGTATTGAAATTAACTCCGTCCGATAGCAAACTTGCTTCAATTATAGCTTGAATCCAGAAGGAGATTGACAGTCTATGTAACATCCCCATTTTTAATCCCCAATTTAGTAATGTAAATTGTAAATATGATGTATGGTTGAGGGCCAAGCGATGTAATATGTAAGTGATGTATATTGAATAAAATAAATAAGATGTATTGCAAGTTGCAAATGGACACAGACAAAGACTTGGGGGCTTAGTATCCATAAGAGAGGGAAAGGGTCCAAGGGGGAGAGTTACCCATGTCTATTAAACCCAAACCATCTTTCTAAATTATCCTTACTATGAACCTTCTATTTTTCTGTTGAGTGTTCTAGAGCCCAATCATTGTATTCATCTAAGAGGGTGGGTGTGAGAAGTCACATCCCATATTTATTGAGAGCATGGGGGATGAGTATAATCAACCTTGGGAAGGGTGTGAGTCAAGGAAGCATGGGAGAAGAAGGAATTCATATGGGGAAGTGTTGTGCCCTTCACAAACACCCACTAAAATTCACTGACTTAGAGAATCTTTGTGGGTACCCCACTCATAAAATTTTGGCAATGTGTTGTATCACTACCTACTTGACTTGATACTAACATAGGAAACTACTTTTTTTATAATACATTCTAATCCTAACCTTGCAAGTGATTATGAGTATCAAATATATTAATATTTTCCACTTGTTTGTTGACTAACTCTTATCTGAAAGAACCAAACTCTAAGCCATACTCAACCTCAATACAAATCACCACCTGTCAAATCATGTTTGAGAGACACCGAGCCTCTTCCCTTCAAGAAATTGCTTCTAAGAATGTACATATAATACTAATCTATATTATGAAAAAACCTTTTTGATAGTATTTTATCGGAAAGTGTTCTCTCAGAATAATTACTATCGATTTTTTTTTTCAATCCAATGAGATTATATCCCGATGAAGTCTTTTCTGATAGGCCTTTCCTTCCGACACATACATTCACACTAATTCTCAGAGAGGTTATATTGTGCCTACGTGTCAACTGGTTATTGGATTATAAAACTCATTTGAATAGTGAAAATTTAATGCATAAGTGGGTCCCTCACCGAACTTATGATAGTACTTGGTAAGCATGGATTAGTCGATTGATTATTTTATCCATAGGCTTCAACCTTGCCTCAAGTAAAACATTAATATATGCATGATTATCGAGAAAGGAATATTCTTCGATAAATTTATCATCAAAGCCTGAAAACGACCTAACCTTTTCCCCTCCAATGACAACACCTTCCAACAACACCATTAGATAGTCTGCTGCCAGAATTCAATCCCTAGCATGTCACTTCCCTTCGATGAGAACATTGCTAATAACACGTTAAAGAACATAATTGGCTCGTCAGGTGGAAGTTCATCTTTGGCACACATCCCAATGCAATGAGGAATATTCTTCAATACCTTCTCATCAAAATAAAGAATGATCATAAATTTTCCTCTCTGATGGCAGTTCCCTTTGATAACACTCTCAGATTTTTTCAAATATGTCTGTTAATTAATATGCCTGCGATACACAAATCTAAGTGATTTGTGTTGGAAGATTGGTTGTTGTCATTGATGTCAACCCTAGTCATGGGTTTTGGACCACAAGATTGATGAAGTTATTTGGACATGAAGGAAAATGAACATGCAGATACAACACCCATGGATGGATAGTATACATCATGCTGTTT
>SNQJ01S0017691.1:177561-196546 GCA_010110895.2 Picea sitchensis
AAATAATTTATTTTGTATCCACTTTGACTTATAGTACACTCATCACTTCACTTTATTATTTACATTCTAACCATCTTAAACCAATTTTACTACTTTGACCTTTTGGGGCTTCTAGATGACTCATGAGGGTTCTCCAACTTCACATGGCCATAACTCTCTAACCGTGAGGAGTTATGTGACATTCCACATACCAACAAAAATGACATGACATGTACTATCCATATAGAATAGTCTTACCTGCAAATATATCAAAACTCATACCATTATTCATCAAACAAACTTGGGTCCATTGCCCAAACCTTTGTTCTTCCATAATTCGCTACCAGAATTTCTTCAAGGGTTGACATCAATGGAAACCAACCCAATTAATCAACACAATCTTCCCGATGAAGAACCCATCTTATCATTCAAAGACAAAGCATATTGATGTTCAATATAACTTTGTGAGAGACACGGTTGAAGAAAAGAAGGTGTTGCTGTTGAAGGTGAAAACTTTGAAGAATGTTGCAGATTCATTAAAAACATCTATGAGCACTGAGAAGTTCTCTTGTTGTAGAGGATATATGGGCATTACTGCCTTGGACTGTTGACTATGTAACCCTGTAACTCCTTATATGAAAATAAAACAACATGTGGGAGAATGTTGGGTATATGTTATATTCTTTGCATGACTGTAGGTCCCCTTAATTGATTTTGGATATTCTCCCATTTCTTTTGGTGTTTTTTTGGCACATAGTTTTCACCGATGGTTTTTCTAAGTTTGGTTAAGGAATTAGGGTTGTTGACTAATCTGGGTCAATGGATTAGGGGTTTGTATGTCGCGAGATCCTATATGTATATTGTATTGTGAACAATGAAGATGATGATTAATAGAATATTAGAGGTGCGACTCTAAACAAGTTGTTGGTTTGCCTAGTTTGGGTTTCCAGGGTAAAAATATCTATGTAATGTGTGTGTGCACCATTGTATCTTTTCTATTTTTGTTCAGAATATGTTTGCAGTAATTTATTGTACAAGGTTAAAATCTACAAAATTTGCATAAGAGGTATTCAAAGGAGTCATATAATTTGAAGAAGTGTTACAAAGGATACCAGATGATGTGGATAGATAAAAAATCGAGTCAAATGAGGAAGAGAAGAAAATAATAACTCAGGAGAAATTCCAATTGCTTCTAGAAAAAGACCAAGATAAATTAGAATCTAAGGAACAGGAAGAGAAGCAAAAAGAAGAGGAGATGCATCAAAATGAAGTGAAAGTGAAATAATAATATTAAAAGAAACAAGCCGAAAAAGTGAAAAACGAGCCCAAGAAAAATCCCAAAATTGATAAGAAGAAGAAAAGTGAAAATGTATTACAAAGACTTGTTGACAAAGGGAAGAAAAAGAAAGAACATGAAATAAAATCTCAGCAAGATGAAATTCACTAGAAAAAGGCATAGGAGGAGAAAAAGAGACTGGTAGCATAGGTAACAACACATAAACATAAAGAAGATGAAGAACGAAAGAAGGATGTTGAAGCTAAAGAGAAGAGAAAAATTGATGAGGAAGCATAATGGAAAAGAAAAAAAGAATTTAATGAAACTCAAAACAACCCAACTACTCTGATTGTGGGCATAGTGAAAATTCCTCCTCATGAATGTACCCCTCTTATGGCCATTTGAGGTAATTCAACCTTCTCCTCACAAGTGTTAAATTTAGATGATAGTGTAGTAGTGGTAGGGGATTACTACTACAATAACAAAACTAAAGGAATTGAGAAGAGAACAAACAAGAGGAAAAGAGGGGACACAACTATCGTTAGTCATCAACTAAAATATTCATTGAATGGGATCCATGGCCAAATCCTAAAGAGAATTCTATATAGAATGCCTTCGCTCTTCATGCATTTGCAGGAGAAAATGCTATGTATTAGCTACATCATTGGACACGACACATGAAACAATTGTTGAATTAGAAAGAAAGACAAGCACACAACAAGATGACATCAATGAAGAATTCCATAAAGAAACTCATATTACAAAGAAACTCTACAAGGAAGAAATGAAAAGGGCCTTACAGACTCAAAATGATGAAATCACAACTGAATTTGAGAAGAGAGCACACACAAATTAGAATTTGCATAGATAAGAGTTGGATTCCCTTAAGTAGGAGCACTCTGAGGAGATTGAAAGAATGAAAAACAAGTATGGACAAGAATTGGACATTTTACAAGTTGAACAAGTATAAACCAACAATTTTGTTGAAAAACAAGAGCATAAGATTCTAGGGTTACAACAAGATAAGGAAAGGCTTGAGAAATCTCTGGAAGAAAACAAGGCAACAACCCTTGCCCTAGAATTCATAAGGGAAGAAGCCATGACTATTAATGAAGAACTATAATCAAAGAAAAATAAGCGCTTTTGCATCCTAATTGATATCCAAAGAGGGAGGGATGACCAGATCAGGTTAGAGGATCAAATTGAATAAATCAAGGACATATATCAGAAATCCAATGATTCCTTCGATATGATTCTTGATTGGCATAGTGTATACAAAGATCCACCAGATGCCATGCCAATATATACTGCAAGCCAAAATATGAAAGGTCAAGTATTGTTCGACACATGGAAGCCCCCTGTTGTAGGATATCCAAACTATTCAAGGGACAATGACCAACGCATACAAAAGATTTTGGAATTACTCAAATTACCTTTTAGAGGAGTTCAAAATGAAAATCATGCATGCCACTAATGAAACAACAATAGTTGAAGTGGATGAATGAAGGGAAGCCAGTCAGACAAGTATAGAACAAATAACAAAGTTAAATAAATAGATTCTGGATGAATACTTGATGAATCCCATTAGGTTGATCACACTGACCCAAAATTTCATCAAAAAGATAGAATAAGAATTTAAGTTAGAAGTCACCACAAAAATCTATGATGGGGAACTTGACTTAGAAAAGTTGCAGTTGAGAAAGTTAGAGGAGATAATGAAAGACTATGTGTACCTCTAGAAGGAATATCGGGACCAAATAGAAGCACATAGAGTCTTGTGATTATGCTAGTTTTGTAACTGATCTGTTTTTTATTGTTTTGATCATTCTTTTGATTGTATTCTGAATTGGAATATGAAGAGACACACCCTGACTGTCCTCTAACAATAATAAATTTCAGAATGCAAATAATACCTGCTGTTTTATAAAAGAGGAGACTACAAATATAACAAAGTTTCTGGATCTATGCAAATCAAAACACTATTTTTACTGTATGATTAATAAAGAAAGAGACACTTATGGAAATTTCGGAACCAGATATGTTGAGATGAGATTATTATTTTTGTATGTGTCTAGTATATGAATGTATGGATTATAGTCTTATAAATGTTTTCTTTACTATGTTCTGTATGTTTATATTGTCTGAATTTCCTTATGAGTACAATAATGGTATAATAAGTAGGTTAAACAATTAATTGTACTCTATTTACTTCACTGCCATATTAATCTAATATTTGCATAAATGAACTCATTCTTTTGCAGATAGTATCAATTTTCACTATACTCATCTTTATTAGTTCACTCATGATCGATATAGATTAGAATGCAAGTTTTAAACCTATGAAGTAAAGCAATGCATATAAATTCTTAATCAAAACATAAATTAATCAATGGCTCATACTCATAGTACATAGAGATTTACGCTGGAAACCCTTAACATGGAGAAAACCGACCTTCTCTGGAAACCCTTAACAGGGAGAAAACCGACCTTCCTTGGTTCCACACCTCTCAACTCTTCATCGTATTAATTTCACCATTCGCAATATATATATATATATACAAAGTTTTAGGTATTCCACAACTACCAAAACCCTAATCCATTAATCCAGGATTAATTTAGAAGACCACTAAAAATAGAAAAAAAGCTAAAATAACAAAAACCACAATTTTTTTTTTCGAGACGTTGCCTCGAAACCTATCAGCTCTTGCCTAATTCCCAGAGCCAAATGATTTGTGTATAGATTTTCAGACGCAGTTGTCAAATCTGACACACCCCCCACACACATGTAAAGAATATAACACCTACCCAACATAGAATAGCTTAGGATTACATTTAGAATAGTAGTAGACAACATTAGTTAGTTTAGTTTCATATTTTAATTCATCTGAGAATATTTTGTTCTCAAATTAATATTAGTAATTAGTTTAGAGTGGAAACCATGTCCACATACTGGTCGAAAATTCCACCCCAAACGAGAGTGGATCTAATTGGGACCTGCCATTAGGCATTTTCCCTTTTCCTCTTGATAGGCCAATTTGGAGCCGTCTACAGAAATGGTGCTAGAAGAAGGGCCATTGAATTGAATGGATGCTAAGATATTACAAAACCATACCCATTCTATTCCACTTATAAATACTTATCATTCTGGTGATTCTCACCATACTGACCCATATCAAGTTCTATTACCCCAGTCGTACTCGCTGAACACTCCTGCTCAAGTTTCCATTCAATGAGGGCCTACTCATTCCGAGGCTATATCTCCAACACCTCACAAGTTTACAAAAGAGGATCTTGATAAAATAATACGAGAATATCATGATGATGTGTTAACTCGGTAGTGGAGCTGGTAAACCAATCAACTCTCTATTGAATTTTCGGTACCCTAAGGCCAAAGAAGCCCTAGGTGGGAAGAAATGTTTCTTGAAATCCACCCTGCCCATGAAGGAATCCCAACCATCAGGACACCCGATTATCACCTATCTCAGGTTCTGCAAAGAATTTTAGAACCCCGAGACATCGACTTAGAAACTTACCTACTTGTCGAGGGTGGAGAACCTCCCATTCCTCCTAAATCTCCACCTCGAACACCAAGAGACGAACTAGAAGACAAACCTAAACGAGATCCAAAAGGAGAAGGAAGACAAATAATCCCCGTCAATATTCAACCAATGGCCAAATATAATCAAAATCAATTGAATAACCAACCCTGGTTGGTCCCCGATGTTGTTGCAATGCCTAGGGCGGTCCATGATATTCCCAAACATCCTGAGAAATTATTTCCCAAATTTGACCCTGATAAGAAAGATTCTATGGAAGACCATATAAAAAAATTATTATTGATGTCAGACTTATGAATGTGAAGTATGAAGATGTTGTCTACATATTATTCCCTTATACATTTGAAAACATGGCTTCAACCTGGTATTTTTCTCTAGCTCAAGCTTCTATCACTAGCTAGAATGCTTTTGAAATTGCTTTTATTGAGAAATTCGACAAAGACAGAACCCCAATGACCTTGGTGCTTGATATTTCAAGGATTAAGATGGATGCAAAAGATAAAATTAAGGATTTCAATAAAAGGTTTCTCACTTTAATGAATAAAATTCCCCAAGCTTCCAAACATGCTGAAGATGTTTCTATTGAATTCTATACTTCAACCCTCCTTTTTTCTATGGAAATGTTTGTAAAAAGGGCTGAGAAGAATAATACCCACTAAAATTCCTTAACTTAGAGAATTTTTATGGGTACCCTTTAATAAAATTTTAGCAAGGTATTGTATCACTACCTAGTTGACTTGATACTAACATAGGAAACTGTGATTTTGTTAATATAGTCTAATCCTAACCCTGCAAGTGATTATGAGTATCAAAGATCTTAAGATTTTCCACTTGTTTGTTGATTGACTCTTATCCGAAAGAACCAAAATATAAGCCACACTCAACCTCAAGACAAATCCTTGCCTATCGAATAATGTTTGAGAGACACCAATCCTTTTGCCTTTGAGAAATTGCTTCTCATAATGTATAGATAAACAATACTAGTCTATATTATGACAATTGTTTTTTGATAGTATTATCCGAAAGTTTTATGTCAGAATCATTACCATCAAAAATCCTTTTCAATTTGATAAGATTAGATCCCGATGAATTCCTTTCCGATAGGCCTTTCCTTCCAACACATACATTCACACTAAATCTCAGAGTGGTTACACTGTGCCTACATGTCAACTAGTTATTGGTTTATAAAACATGTTTCAATAATAAAATTTTAGCGCATAAGTGGGTCCCTCACTGAACTTATGATCATACTTTGTAAGAACAAATTGGTTGATTAATTATTTTATCCATAGGCTTCAATGTTCCCGCGGGTAAAACATTGGTATACACATGATTATCGAGAATGAATATTCTTTGATATATTTCTCATCGGAGCCTCAAAATGACCTAAACTTTTCCCCTCCTATGATAACACTTTCTAAAAACACCATAAAATAGCTACCTACTATCATAATTCAATCCTTATCATGTCACTTCCTCTCATATGAGAACATTTCCGATAACACGCTAAAGAACATAACTGGCCCTTCGGGTGGAAGTTCTTCCTCGACACACATCCCAATGCAAGGAGGAATATTCTTTGATACCTTCTCATTAGAATGAATAATGATCATAAATTTTCCTCTCTGATGGTAGTTCCATCCGATAACAATCTCAAAGTTTTTCAAATATGACCATTAATAATTAATATGCCTGCAATACATGGATCTAAGTGATCAATACCCCTGAAGACATTAATGGTGAAGTGATGTTACACCTACAAGTGATAAATACCACACACTCAACATTAATCAAAAGGATCTTGGTAATTTGTACCCACATAACACCTTGTAATCCCTAACTTACCCATTATGCATTCTCGTGAACTTGCAAAAGATCTATTGTGCATATTGTGGATATGAGTTAGCTTCTAATTGTGACCAAGATATAAGACTACAGGTGTGCGATTGTTTTATTTTTTGTATTACTTTACTGTTATATCTATAAAATAGACTTATCATTTTTTTTTTCGGTTATCGTAGGACATATCAACAACACAATGCCACACCCACAGACCAAAAGGGGAAGAATCTCACAACAAATGTAACTACACTAGTTCTTGCACCACCACCTGTAGCAAATCCAAGAAACATTTTAGTTACAGAAACTGGTTATCACAATGGGGTGAACCATTGTCTTAGGTTCAACCAGATATACAAGATTTTTAACACATGTGATTTCGAACTAGAAGACGAGAATTTGTAAGTTTATCAAAACATTTGAAAAAGTTCCATTTATCTACTAGCATCCTGCTCTATTATTAGAGTAGGCAATTTTGGGGTAAGGTTCGAGATACAACAGAACAAATGAAGAAGAATATACCAAGGAAGCATCACGCAGCGGGAACAAAGGAAAAACAACGAGACAAAATTGTGTATTAGCACGTGAAGGTAGTTAGAATGGGGACAAGTCAAGTCCACTTAGAATTAGGGTTATGGAGTATGATGTAATGGTTTTTACCCATTTTTGTAATATAAATAGAGGATGTATGAGGAAAATAAGATATCTTTATCTTGAGTTTTTCTAGTTTTGGCGAGGTTGAGTTCAGTCTTGAATAAATTTTGAGTCACAGTACTAGTTTTGTTGAGAGTTGTGGATCTCAGGTGGATTCAACGTTGATATTTATGGATTGCATCTAAGGGTCAGGTTGCAAGATATGAATCTTGGTGTGACATTGGTCAGCCTCATGGAGTATGACATACTTTTCCTGTACTGCACACAACACCCTATTTTGATGAATAATAATAAGAAACATAATATCTTTGTGGACGTAGCCCAAGGGGGGTGAACGACGGTAAAATATGGTGTCTCTATGTGTGATTCTCTTATGTGTTTCTTTGATATGATTTTATGTTGAATGAATCCATGAATCTTCTGAAGTTTATTTACAGCGCGCAATAGAATATCATGCCATTTTCTGAAGAATGAATATTAAGGGTAGATCTAATGAATTATGGTCTAGTAGAATGCACATTGAAGTAAAAGAAGTAAGGATATGATTAACATTCCCATGAGTTCCATCCCTTCCATGATTGCATACAATTGGGTCATCCAATCACCCATAATCCATCTCAATTGAGGCTGCATTGTTCACTCTATGCGCAATGTTTCCTTATGGTTTACTAGAGGGGTCAATGGTTTCTAGGTTTTTGTTGGAGAACTAAGGTAGAACCCAAGTTAGACCGTACATCCAACAAATGGTTCCGTTATCGGTTGGAAATCAACAGATTGGATTGGAGGGGATTTGATGAAGATAATGCAATGGTAGAAGGGGATGTTTAGGCCATGGAACCCTACATAACAAGAAATTGAAATATGGTTGGAGACAAAGAATCTCAAGTTTGCGCAGAAAGATAATAGAAGCTCAAGGTGTACATCCCGCCAGTATCTACAGAGGTATATGTTTACTGATTTGCATGAGGCATATTTATGTTATTTTCCAGAGTTATTATAGGAGTGGTTACTAAGGTTGAAGGATACTCATCCGACTAATTGGATAAGGCCAATAGAGTGGACTGCTGAGAACATTGCACGATTGGAAAGGGTCAATAAAAAATTCACGTGCGTAGTGGATTTTTGGTTAGACAATATTACTACAGGGTTTATTAATGAATTTGCAGTTGATACAACGAAGTCATATTATGATGCAAAGAATGAATTCTTGAAGGGACCAAGAGGGAGGTATATTATATCTCTCTACACGTCGATCAAAATATTATTGCATGATAAAGGTGTGATGACCATGGAATAAAAAAACTAAATCACTCTGCGTGCATGGGGGATCCGGGGGAAGCACTAAGGAAGATATTAGATATGGAGAAGGCTCTGGAGGGAGGCCATAAGAAGGAGAAATAGACCCTATTATGATGGATGAGGAAAAGAATAAGGAGATAATGGAAAGATCACGAGTGATGCACAACAAAAGGCCCTACCAATATAAGATCAATAGGAAAAAGAGGGAAGTATCCGAGTGAGAGGGATTGGACAATGATGAGGAAGAGGTAGAGGATCTCTGTGCGATAGGGAATATTGAGGAAATCTTGTGCACCACATATGAGAGGAAAATCATAGGTCATGTTTCTGACACAAAAGAAGGATCTCCATTCCAGATCTGAATTAGTGTGGAGCCCACAACCCCATGTGCGACTAAGACAACTGAAGAAGAAGAAACGTTCAGAAAACAAGTGATTAATGGTAGAAGGATTTTAATAGGATGTGGGTCCAATGAAAATTCAAGAAGAAGTATAAGTTCAACAAGTAGCAATCAAGTGTCTACACTGTGAGGAGGTGGTAGTACAACAAACTTCACAATGGCAGGAGTAGATCCAACTATTAGGTTACCTAAGTTCCGTGGAGAAGCATCGAAGAATCTAGAAAAACATCTGTTCATTTGCAAGAATATTTGGGCTCTAAGCAGATTACAAATGAAGATACAAAGGTTGCTTAGTTGGCAATCACATTCAAAGATTGCGCACTAGAATGGTACATGGGTCTCACAATAAGTAATCCAATAGGAGTGTCGACAACTGTCACAGAGGTGAAGAGAAAAGTAATAAATGAATTTCAGAAAACAAGTTCAGAGTATTAGTTCATGAATGAGATGATAAAGATTAAGCAAAAGACAAGAGAATCAATTTGGGAGGTTGACTAGAAGTTAAAAAGGTTAAAAGGTAAGATGAAGTTCCCTATTACTAATATGCAACATAGACATTTATTTGTTAACTCTTTATTGCCACACTTGAAGTATCCTTTGAGGCAACATAAACTCTAGAGTCAGGCTGAGGCTCTGCAAGCAACCTTACAGTTAGAAGAAAATCAGTATAAGCATACATATCCCATTGTATAAGATTTGAGAGAAGATCTGACGAACCTTACATTTCATTTGAATCAAAATAAAGGTAAGGAGAGAAGAGAAGATGTCTGGTGTACATTATGTAAGACAAAAGGTCACCGTACGAATGAGTGCCCATTATTTGTGCAGTATATAGGAGTAGGTATGCCAAATACTTTATCTTCAAGAGGACCATGGTGTGAGATATGAAAAACACATGGACATGATCCCTATCATTGTACCATGATGAAAAAGTATCAAACAATACCAAAGACTACATTTTGTAATTTTTGCAAGTCAGTTGGACATGAAGACAAGGAATGCAGAACCTTGGAGATAATGAAGGAGAGGACATCAAATGAATATAGGGTGCAGGTTGAATTAATGACAACACAACCTACGCAACAACCACAATATAATAATGTGCAACAATCATGGTATACCAACGTGCAATAGTTTGCAGCGCCATCATAGTATAATAACACACAATAATTTGGAGCACCACCGTAATATAACATTGTGCAACAATGTGTAGCACCACTATAGTACAATAATGTGCAGCCGTAGTATAATCAGGGACCACAATATAATACACCACATGGAGATAACAAAGGAAACAAAGGAGGATTCAGAGGAGGAGGCTGTGGAGAAATAGGTTTTGGAGGGGGAAGAGGACTAGTAGTTTGTCACAATTTTCAAAAGCCAGGACACTATGCAAGAGACTATCAACAACCACATGTGACATGTATGTATTGTTGCGCAACATACCATGAAATAGAAGATTGTCCAAAACTGTTGACAAAGATACAGGATAGGAGAAACCAGAATAACTAGAATGTCCAATGGATTGTTGTGGAAAACAAAGAAGAGGATGGGAAGAAGATCAACATAGTTACTAGAGGTGGATCCAATACAGGAGCAGATGCAACAAAGAAGGATTAGGATCAGTACCAGTGCATCAGGAAGAACACAACACCTGAACAAAATTTTAATGTGCTCAAAGAGAAGGAGACCTTCAAAGAGGTCATGCATGAGATTCTAAAAGAGAATATTGCATCTACTTCAGGAACAAATCCAAGAGATGAGGTACCAATGTATGACATGCCTCCCTTATTTGATTAGACCAACAAAGAGAATCCTTCAGAGAAAGTAAGTGACTTAAGAAAAATTTTGGGGTCTTGTGTAAAATTGTTGAATGGTAAAAATTCTTTACAAGTATTGCAAAGCCTATTAGAAAAGTGTAATTTTGGGGAAGAAGGGGTAAAGACAGTGAATTAGGTCCATAAGAAGAGAAGAAAAAGTAGGGAATTCAGGTTGAATGCAAACATTGGAGATTTTAATATGGGGGGTATCATACTAGACTTAGGGTTTGAAGTCAATGTTCTGCCAAAAAAGACACATGAAACTATGGGGGAGCCTACATTGGGGTATTCACCTATTCATTTGAATCTAGAAAACCAACATAGAGTGGTGCCAATTGGTATATTTAAGGGGATAACAATAGACCTATATGGTGTGCACACCATAATAGACTTTGAAGTCACTGACATAGTAGATAATACTTCACCATATCCAACATTGTTGGGTTTGGACTTAGATTTTTTTAACTTGAATACCATGTTATTATTAACTTGAAGACTAGGAAGATGATCTTTGAATCAGAGGAGTACAAATTTATTGTTCCATTGGATCCCTTAGAAGGAGGAAGGTATTGGAACTTGCGACATAAATTTTATTACAGAAGACATAAATCAACTATATAGAACTACCACGCGTGAATAGGATTACATCAACCCAACTGCAGATGGAATGCTGAGTTGGAGGAGTATTAGTTCGTGTGCCTCAACATTTGACATAGGATTGGAGAATTGTAAGAAATGATTACATGAATTATCTACCCGAATATGTGCCAAAATGACGCGCTCGCTAAGATGGGTTGGTACAGAGGTAAGGAAACCTCCTACTTTTTATGGTATGAATAATTTAGAAGAATTCTCAAGAAAGTTTGAGGTAGAAGTTTTTTAGAATTATATATTGCTAGGATTAGAAATTGACTTGAAAGAAACACCTTCCCGTTGGTGGGGTTCACATAAGGGGAATATTAATAACTGGTTTCAGTGCAAAAGGTTATTGCGCATTAGATTTGTTGCAGAGTAGGAAAACATATTTTTGGAGAAGTATGATGGATTTGGAAAACCTAAAGAACACATATCTAGGTGCATGGTTTAATGAATATTAGTACCACTAGGAGAATGGCCACATCACTTTATTCACACATTGGAAAGCATTCCAAAGAACTAGTACATAGAACAAGAACAATGCAGGGAAACTGCAAATTGGGAAGAAATGCAGCAGAATTTTGTGATTACATTTTCCTTTGAGTACGAGAGCCCATAAATAGATACAACACTGAAGGTGGTAAGAGACAAGATTTTTGAAGAACCAGAAGTGAAGATTGTGACAATATATTATAAGAAACAAACAATCAGACAATTGCTACACCATTATCATGTCCCAGAAGAAGAACACCCATCATAAGAAAACCTGCCCAATATCCAAATCCCAGAAGTTGAAGAAGAAAGAGAAGTTGAAGGCCCACAATTATAATAAGAAGATTATGCAACCCCATTGAATATAAATAAGGTAAACATTGGAACAACAAAAAACCCAAAGATGGCAAGTATTGGAGATTACTAGGACAATCAAACAGTAGAAAGAATAACATAATTACTACATGAATACCGTGAATTTTTCCCAACAATGTGTTCGGAGATGAAGGGTTTAGTAAGAGAACTTGGAGAGATGAATATACCTTTGAAACCAGATGATAGACCAGTCATAAACAGACCTTATAGATTGAATCCAATGTATAAGTATAAAGTGAAGGCATAAATTGACAAAATGTTAGAAGCTGGTGTCATAGAACTTGTGGAAGAATCGAAATGGATTAGCCTGATGGTGGTGCAGGAAAATAAGAAAGGGGGAATCATGATCTATTTTGACTTGATAAAGTTAAATTATGCTTGCTTACATGATCCTTTCCATACCTCATTTACAGATGAAACATTGGAGAATGTAGGAGGTCAAGAATCTTATTCATTTACAGATGGGTTTTCGGGATATCATCAGATCAGGGTAGCTCCAGAAGATAGACAAAAGACCAAATTTTCTACAAAATAGGGATCATTTTAGTATACAATAATGCCATTTGGACTGAAGAACGCAACTGCAATTTTTTCAAGAGTAGTAGTAGTAGATTTTAAGGATTTCATACATAAGTTTTTAGAAGTTTACTTGGATGACTGGATAATCTTTAGTTTATTGAAGGATCATGTTGAGGTGTTAAGACTGATGTTAGATAGGTGTAGACAGTTTCAGATATCATTGAATATTAAGAAATGTATTTTCAGTGCACCTTTTGGGATTTTGTTAGGACATGTGGTGTGTAAACAAGGTTTGTTGGTTGATCCTGCTAAAATTGTTGTCATAGTGAATTTACCACCACCTAAGTCAGTGCACCAATTGAAGAGTACACTTGGTCATATAGAGTATTACAATAAGTTTATAAGGGGACATGCATAGATTACTGCATCGATGGAAAAATTGTTGAAGAAGGACATGAAGTATCAGTGGAATGATGGATGCCATCAGAGTTTGGATATTTTTAAGGAGAAGATGGTGACAACGCCAATTTTAGTGTTTTCAAACTAGGTAAAGGAATTTCATGTGCATGTGGATGCATATGCAAAAGCGCTAGGAGCAATATTAACATAGCTAGGAGAAGGTGATATATATCACCCTATAGCATTTGCAAGAAAATAATTATCAGATTCAGAACAAAACTACAATACAATAAAAAGAGAAGGATTGGCCATGGTATATGCATTACATAAATTCATACATTATTTGTTAGGGAAACATTTCAATATGTTTATAGATCATTCTTCTCTTAGATATTTAGTCAATAAGCCAATGTTGGGGAGAATGATATGCAGATGGCTACTATTGTTTCATGAGTTTGACTTTGAAGTTGTGGTGAAGCCTGAAAGATTGAATGCAGGGATAAATCATCTGTCCAAGATAACTTATGGAGAAGAACCAAGTAGCTTAGATGACAACTTCCTATATGCACAATTGTTTTCAGTACACATTTCTGATGATTATTTTGCTGACATTATTGAATTTTTGAGTACAAGATTTTCCCCTAAGGAATTTAAGATTGTGCAGAAGAAAAATTTGGTGGTCAGAGCTGCAGACTACCAATTGATTGCAGGTCACTTGTACAAACTTGGAGCAGACAACATTTTGATGAGATGTGTTATGGAGCATGAAAGGCCTATGATTTTAGCAGAAGCACATGAAGGGATTGCAGGAGGAAATTATGTAGGGAAAGCTACTGCGAAAAAGGTATTGGGCATAGGATTATGGTGGAGAACAATTCACAAGGATTCAAAGGAGTACTGTCAAAATTGTGATGTCTGTTAGAGAGTTGGAAAGCCATCCAGGAGGGATGAGATGACATTGAGACCACAAGTAACTTTGCAAGTGTTTGACAAGTGGGAAGTAGACTTTGTAGGGACAATTAATCCACCGAAAAGAAGATCAAAGGCTAGATACATTACTACAACGACAAAATACTTGACCAGATGGGCTGAGGAAACAACAGTGAAGCATCGCAGTGCAGAGAATGCATCACGCTTCTTATTTGAACATGTAGTTACAATATTTGAATGCCAATTTTTTTTGATGAGTGATCAGGGGAATCACTTGATCAATAGTAAAATCCAGGCAATGCTAGAAGAATTTGAGATATATCATCAAAAGAGCACTCCATATCATCCTCAAGCTAATGGAACAATGGAAGCATTTAACAAGATATTGGAGAATGCATTAACCTAGATTTGTAATGTGAATATGGATGATTGGGATATGAAGGTACCAACATTGTTATGGGCTTCCAGAAATACATGCAAGAAGATAATAGGGAAAACACCTTTTAGGTTGGTGTATGGACATGAAGTAGTAGTTCCCTTTGTATATTTGATACCAATTCTGCGCATTGCAACTATTACAGAAATGACAGAAAGAGGCGCAACACAAGAAATATTGGCTCAACTCATGGAATTAGAAGAAGACAAAATTATAGTTGGTTTCCATCAGGAGGTACAAAAAGCAAAGGATAAAGCTTGGCATGACAAACATATTAACAACATACATATTAACAAGAAGAATTTCAAAGAAGGAGATTTGGTTCTCCTCTATGACAATAAATATTTGCAACACCCAGAGAAGTTCATGATGCATTGGCTAGGGCCATATGAAATAAAGTCTGTCACATATGGAGGTGTTATGCAACTGAAGGATTTAACATGCAAGGAGATAAAAGGAATGGTGAATGGCAGTCGACCGAAACTATATATGGACAATCAAACTACTAATCCTCAACATATGTCGTGCAAAGAAGTAGAATTGTACATAATGTATATAGTAGGAAGAAAAAGAAGAAAAATAAAAGAAGAAGTAGAAAAAGAATAAAAAGGAAGAAAAAAGTAGAAAAATGAGAAAAAGCCAAAAAAAGTAGTTAGAGGAATAAGTTGTAGACAGATAGTTGAAGGACACAACACACATCAGACAGTAAATTGGTGTGACAAAATTCATGGTACTGTGCACAGGAAAAGTAAACACAACGCGACGAGACGAAAAATGATCGAAAAAATGAAAAACTGGTGAATGGAAAAGAGAGGGCACATCAGAGCATTTATGATAGTGCTTATAAAAGAGGAAAACCACATAAAAGGAAAACACTTGTGTTTTTTGAAGCAAAGGAGAGAAATAATGAACAGACTGTGATCGTGTATGAAGTGTGTGAAATATCCAGTCGACTGCAACATTTTTTTCTAGAATTAGAACAATTTCACCGCCAAAATTCAGAGCATTGAGCCAGTTCGCGCGAAGGACCAGAAGTACTAAAAAATCGATGGAGGAGACGACCAAGGTGGTCTATGTGGATAAAATTCCGAAAACATAGAGTGAATCAATGATTCTGACGCATGTCGAGGAGAAAAACCCAGAAGAAGAAGCAATAAGCCAAGAGGGGCCAAAATCTAGTGCATCAACAAACCCTAGCGTAGAAAAACTAGGAGTGGCACACACAGAGGGAGAACATGATCAAGAAGACAATGATAAGACATAATCAGATAAACCTAGAGTAGAGGAACCCCCAGAGGTCGAATATGACCATGATACAAATGAATAAATTTTGGATGAAGGAACACAAGAAGAAACAACAATAGGGCCCTCGAAGAAAAGGGCAGCAATGACGACAATGTGCACACAACAGTAGGTTGAGCTGTCAGTGCCCCACATTTCATATTCAATCAAAGTTGTAGAAGACATGTTGGGATTTCTTCCCAATATGAGATACACAGATCATGATGTGATATAGGTAGTCAAGTTTCCAGAGCTTGCACAAGATGTGTACATGGAAAAAAGAGGGTCAACTTTGACAGGAATCCCGATACTATAGACCAAACAGTGGATAGCCAGAATTTACAAATTTGGCACTATGAATTTATTGGAAATTCCTCACTTCAACAGGGGGGAGGATGTTAATGCATGTGTAAAACAAATTTTTGTGCACGTACATGGATGGTTTTTGTGGATGAACAGACCCATCCCAATTGATGTATACTTAATCACTAAGATTACAGGATTGCCAACAGACAGGGTAAATCCTGAGAAGTATTTTGATGACAAAACAAAGGAGAAGGCCATTGCAGAAGAAGAGAAGGATCAATTTGAAACTAATGGGGGAAAGAAAGGTATTATCATTAAGAACAACAATGAACCAACCACCATATTTATGATAAATTTAGTGGCCTGTAAGCTACTTATAAAGTGTCGCAAAGAAGAGGCACCTGCAAGGGTAGTCGCAACAACTATATAGTGCACATAAGGAACAATTCTAAGCTGGGCTCCATATTTGCTCAACTTATTCTTAGAAGACTGTAGAGATGTGCAGGATGATGGAACAAAGTTCCACTATTCTTTTTTATTGATATTAATAGCTTTAGACGCATGGGAAAAATTGAAGTACTTAGCATTTTGTGACAGAAGAGGAGAGTGGCGCGCAACAAGATATGAAACCTTTTGACACAAAATAGATCCTAAGTAGAGGAAGGACAATGCAAGCATTTTTGGCATGTACATATAGCAGATGCAAGAGAAAATTGCAGATACATGGAGGATTTCACCTGAAGTGGTGAAATAAAATGAAGGAAATTCCAACTTCAAGGCATTCAAGCACAACATATGGATACATGCCAGAAGAGACCCTAAAAATACATGGTTAAAGATGAAATATTACATCACAACAAAAGAAGTCCAATGGGTATTAACAAAATACCCAAATCAATGGAAGGTACCCATAGCTGTCAAGAGAGGAGTAAAGGAAAAATAACAACCAGAAGCTGACACAACAAAGAAATCTAGTAGCCCAACAACCAATACTAGAAAACCCTCACACCACACCGAAAGTGCGACGACAATTAATAAGCCAAGTAAGAAGGAAACTGTACCAAGAGCCTCAGTACTAGGAACTGAGGGTGTAGAAAGAACAAATGGGGGAGCACAAAAGAAAGATGAGATCCGAACCCAGGAGATAGGGTCTAGAAGCATACTAGAGGTAAAGAAACTTGTGCAGACAAAAAAGAGGAAATCAACAATGCATATGGGAGAACATAGGAAGAAAATGAAAGTGCAGAAGAAGCACCTTGATCTCAAATCATTGAAGATGATGCAGAGCTGGTAGAAGATAAAGTACAAGATATAGGAGAAGAATCCTTATATGTCGCAAAATCCCAAAGATAAGAACTGATGAAAAAACTAACGGAAGTTAAAGAAGTTATGGAGAGGATACAAAATAATCTCACGCAAAAGAAACGAACAAAACAACATAAAGTCTTGACACAACAGGAGCCAATATATGAAGAGAAGTAAACAATGAAAACAACAATAGCGGGAAGTGCGACATTCTAGATAAGCCAAAACATTCTACAAGTATATGAGGATATCACACAAAAACCTCTGAAGGATGTAGAATAGTTGGACTTGGCTTTGTCCAAGATACCAACCAAAGCGTTATATAAGTTACATATGAGTTTTGCACAAGAAATTAAATATAGATATAGGAAATATATGACCAACTTGGAGACATCCAAGGAAGAGAAGGAGGTACTAAAGATAGCTCTCAAAGAGGTACATATGGAGCGATATGAAGAAAAACAATGCACAAAGAAACAAGAGCAAAGACTTGAGGAAGTCTTCCAAACAATTCCAGACAACGCACTAGCAGAAGAGCTCAGCGTGGAAGAAAAGATACAAAGGATAGCACAGATGATGGATGGTTACAAACAAGAGATAATAGAATTGGCTGGGAAACTGAAACCAACTACCCCTCCAGAAGTCATATCAGAAAAGGAGCAATAGGAAACATAACACACATATATCATCGCGCTGGAAGTAAAAGAAGTAGCATAACTCTATGAAAGGACTGCGCGGATATGGATGATCCTGGAAGAAGACGAAGGGATCCTAAAATTGGAACAGAGGGAAGAGAAAGTGAATGCTAAAGTTAAAGATTTAAAAAAAAGGCAGAAGACAATGCCTATATTAGAGAGAATGAAGGCCATATAAGAAATGAAAAACCTGCAAGCAGAATTGAAGACAATCCAAGCAGATAAACAGACAGGACAGACTAAGTTGGAGCCACTTCAGGAGCAACCAAAGATAATGATAGAATATTTGGAAACAAATAAAGGAATATTAGAACAAGTGCACTTGGAAAATAAAGAAGTGTTGAAGGAGAACATAACATTGCAGGTGGTAGAGAACCTGGAAGAAAAGAGTGTGAAGGTGAAGACTCAAGTATATGTACTAACAAAGAAGTTACAGGCATTGGAGACATCGATGTAGGAGGCACACACTGCCCGAGTGGCTTGAGACGAGCCATAGGTAAGTGTTGGGGGCCTATTAGAGTAGGAAATTTTGGGGTAAGTTTCGAGATACAATGCGCCAAACGAAGCAGAATGGACCAAGGAAGCATCACGCGATGGGAACAAAGGAAAAGCAACGCGATGGAATTTTGGATTAGTGCAGGAAGGAAGTTAGAATGTGGACAAGTTGAGTCCACTTAGAATTAGGGTTATGGAGTATGCTGTAAGGGTTTTTACCCATTTTTGTAATATAAATAGAGGATGTATGAGGAAAATAAGATATCTTTATCTTGAGTTTGTCTAGTTTTGG
>SNQJ01S0017692.1:0-26457 GCA_010110895.2 Picea sitchensis
ACAATATAGTGAGTCCACAGATTCGTCAGATGTGGTCGACGAAAGGCTTTGTGCAAATGGTCTGTCAGGCCAATGGAGTTCTACAAATAAGGATCAATTTGTATCATCATAGGTTTTTCATGCAGATGACTATGGGGTGTCTCTGTATGAGTTCGATAGGCGTCTATGCGATCTTTTGGGGAAATAGAAAGAAGAAAAGATTTGAGCTTGAGGTAGAGTTGAAGTCAACTGAGATTGAGTTGTATGCTAAATAAAGAGAACTTCAACATTGGAAGGAACATGTTAGAAATCTTGTTGAGTTTTCATTTGGGACTGATTCAGGTGATGAATCTGCATCCTTGGAATCTGTATCATTTGAGAAGACAAATAATGCTGACGGAAAAAGACAGCACACAAGGCAGGCTTGTCTCAAAAGTTCTGTTAAGTCAATTATCAACTCAGAACATGCGGGAAATTATGAGTTCCCTTTGTGGTCATTTAATCCTTGTATAGAAGGCCCTCTAGAATTCATTGCAGACTCTATGGAACATGTCTAAAGATTGACTGGATGCTTAACAAGAGAATTTTTTTCTCGTGGAAGAAGTAGTTTGCGTTGCTTGAAGTAAATGACAAATTTCAGTGGGAAATATTGCTAGAGGTGGTTTCTACAGGTCTTGCCCGATGAAAACATTCTGCATATTTATTCGAATAATCTGGACAACACCACATAAATACTGCCAAGCGCAATGCGTCATGAAGATTCCACGCATCGACTAGACTCATTTTTCGAAATTTCATAGATAATCCGAGTAGGCACGTGGCAGAGATATCACATATTTGGTGGCAAACATGGGATATAGTTCCAGATTTTTTTTTAAAAAGTTTGAGATTTTGTCTATCTCTAATTTGCAACAAACTAGTTATGCTAAGCATTTATCATATTAAAACAATTATCGAGAGATAAGGCTAAGCTGGAGAGTAAAATACATGGATGAAAATTCTTCAGATATGAGAATCTTTTTAGGTTCTCAGAAATCAAAATTAGCATTGGTAGATTAGTTCCCATATTGAAGGGTTCGACTGCATCTTTTCCATATTTTATGAAATTTTGAATTGCATTTATAGTATCAGTTTTAGGGATCTTTGGTTTATAAATTTAAGGATGAAAAATGTAACACAAAGGAGGGGTTTCTGAAGCTCGAGAGGATAATTCGTTGTTTTCAATTGATTTATGAAAGATATGGTGAAGACTTCCTTCAATAGAAATTGTTGGTGACTGTTATTTTCCTTGTGTTTCATTATCTTTTTCTTCTACTCTTGATGAAAAGCATTTGTGAACTGTTTAGTGACATGGTTTATGGATCACTTGGTTAGGAAGATAATCTACTGAGACTTGAATCTCTGAATACATGTTATATCCAATTTCATTTATGTTATGTGTGTGGATCTCTTGGTGAGGCAGAGATTCTGTTTGAGATGACATTCACATCCATATATGTTAAGGAGTTATTTTATGTTTATTAAAGAGTTTGGTTAACATATTCCTCATAGTATGCATTCATTGAGTCATACTACCATTTTTCTCTTATAATCCTTTTGCAACCACCTTTTGAATCCCATTTTCATCAAAAAAATATATTATTACTCTTCATTTCACTGAGTTTAATTTCCAACTGAGGCTTGATCTTGCAATTTCTATGTCATAGCTTCGAAATCCAACCCAACCTACAACTAATTTTCAAATCTAAAAATCAAATTTACCTATAAAATCCATTGCAATATCTTGATAATGCCCTAGATTTCCCTTTAGCAATCAAGTGAAACTTTAGGGACTAACACATTACATCGCTCTTGAAAGGGAATGCAAATGTTTCAATAGTGGAGGACCACATAGAGAACCAACAAGAGGTTCTCAAACTATTGAAGGAAAACTTGGTTATGGCAGAAAGTAGGATGAAACAACAAGCATATCAACATGATAGTGAAAGGGAATTGGAAGTGCGGTGTTTGGTATTTTTGAGGCTACAACCATATAAAGATATGTCCCTTAAGAAAAGAAAAAAAAGTACATTAAATTAGCACCCAAATATTACTACCCTTATAAGGTTTTGCGAAGGATTGGAAGTATGGATTACAAATTGGAGCTTCCTCCATCTTCACGTGTACATCTAGTCTTCCATGATTCTTTCTTAAAGAAGGTAATCAACATCAAGATCCTAGTCCAAATTGTTTTACTAGAGATTAATAAAGAAGGAAAAATAATACTAGAACCATAAACAATCCTTGCAACAAGGATTAAGAGACTGAGAAATTGAGAAATCACAGAGTACCTCGTCAAATATAAGAACCTACTAGTGGAAGAGGCAACATCTAAGGATGAGTTATTCATGCAGAAACACTCAAAAGTATTCAAGTGTTGAGGAAAAAGCTTCTTTGAAGGGGAGGGGCATGTTAACACCTAGACAAAGTACCATTTTATGTGTAAAACCCCTTATTAAAGCGTAGATATTCAATTATTACATTTATAGTGTTATATTTTTTTGTTGTCTAGAACACTTCATGGTACCATTTCGTTATACTTTTACCCTTTATATCCTATATATATACCAAGGATGCCTAGTCTTAGGATCATATTATCTTCATTCTGTCACCTTGCTGCTAGTTCTCCATCCAATTGCTTTGGTTGCTCTCTGCCTGCATTTCTGCCTAGGTGCCTTATGCTCACTGCTCCGTGCCAGGTTCTGTTCTTGCAGAAATCACTCTACAGTGCCAAGAAAGAGCAAAGAGGAGAAGCGTGTGAAGGACGTGTTTTCGGTTAGGGGAGACAGGCGTAAGGATAATTTCTAGGAAGCGGGCACGTGGGCCTCATGTGAGGACCCACAATGCCATTCCTATACGTATAGAGTAGTTTATTTTATTTTATTTTATTTTTTGATTATTTTTTTATTATAATTTTAAATGGTAATAAATTAATTGTTGTAATTTTTTTTATTATTTTTATTATTTTTTTTAATTATAATTATTTAAAAAAATAAAAGAAAAGGGGCTTCAAAATAATTTTTTATTTTATTTATTTTATTTAAATTTTAAATTAAATTAAGATGAATTAATTACATTAAATTAAGTTAAATTAGTTAAATTAAATTAAGTAAGAATAATTAAACTAATTAACTAAGTTAAGTTAAGTTAACTAACTAATTAGTTAAGTTAAGTTAAGTTAATTAGTTTAATAAGATATTAGTTAAGTTGAATAATATGGGGCTAAGAAAAACAATAATTTTTGGAGTCCGTGGGAATTGAACCCCACACCTCCTTCCACCGTGAAATATTTAACAATGGTTGTCCTACCAACGCGCCATGCGTTATTTCTTTTACAATAATTTCACAAATAAATACTTTAACCGTCATACCTAAGACCACATGCCAAACTATCAAGTGCCTTTTTGAGCTATACAGGTCACATGCCAAGCGATCAAGCGCAAAAGACATAAATGGAGGAGCCCACAAAGGGACGTATGTGCTCAACGCGGCGTCTTAAGAAGAACACTAACGCCGAAAAGTACATAGAACTGGTGTACGCATATCGGCGTAAATTAATAAACATAAGGTCGGGAGTCATTTTTAATCAAGTTGTAAGCGTAAATTAAAAGGGCTCAGACTAGGACAAGCGGGAAGGAGGCGGCATATTCACTAGGAGAGTAAGCCTAGGAAGTGGCGGGTAAGGCGCAAAGCTAGCGTAGCTACAGGGCAAAGGAACCAATAGTTATTTTCATAGGGACGAAGAAACGAAGCTTAGATGCTTAAACCTAACCCTAACTGAGCCAATCCCCTAATGGAGTAATGTCTGTTTACAGACAAGTAAAGAAAAATTACGCCTAACCCTATTTCTAAAGTTTAGTAGCACCAATTTAAAACATCCTGGAACTCACCCTGACAACTTTGGTTGATGTAGGTCAAAGCATACAGGATGGTCAGGACTCGAGGAAGTCGAGGCAGGGGAGCGTCGTCGCAAGCACCGCCAGCGCCACCACCACCATCGCCCGAACTCACCCTCATACTGCGCTCGTTGGAAGCCATCAACGAGACTTTAAAGGGGCGACAACCGGTAGGGACTGAAGTGGAACCCCCACCGCCTGGAACGGGTAATCCAGAAGCGTCAAGGGATTCAGGGGGAGGACCTCCACCTGAAGACATCACGCGAGAGTTGCAAAAGATCAAACTTCTAGAGTTTTCCGGAGGCCATGCCAGTGAACGCGCTGAAGCATGGTTAGAAGGCATGACCAGGTGTTTTTCCCTAAGGGACTATGCGTCCAACTCAAAGGCAAAGATCGCTTTCTAAGGGAATATGCGTCCAACTTAAAGGCAAAGATCGCCATTTTTCGGTTAAGAGACAGCGCTTTGAACTTGTGGGGTAACCTGGAAAGAAAACTGCACCTTTCCCCAGACACGGTGTCTTGGGAGATTTTCAAGGAAAGGTTTAGGAGGAAATATTTTCCTACTTACTACAAGGAACAACAGGTATGGGCATTAAATGCCTTAGTACAGGGAAACAAAAACCGTAGAAGAATATGAGATCAAGCTTATGGAACTGGTCAAATATGACACATATTTGACCGGATAGTGACCAACTACGGTGCAGAAAGGCCATCTATGGATTGAACCCCAGGAAAATAGCTATGGTGAGGATGATAAGAGCAGAAGTGGTGAAAGTGTACGTGACGGAAGAACATATGAACTTGGATCAGGCAGATCGACATTTCCTCAAGACGCCGGCTCCGTGAGGGAAAGGCCCGGAAATTTCTAGGGAGGGGCTCAAGGCCAACGCCATGGTAACGATTCACCAGATAACAAGAGGCTGGATTTCAATGGTAGCGAAAAGCAAAGATCTCGCTCATCGCCAACTATGCGCATTGTGACCACCCACCATCCGTGAACAAAGTGAGCGGGCACCTGTGGGAAGGAACCGCTTCAAAGACGTAACATAACAATGTACGTGTTCAATCCGGTGTTACCCGTTAAAGCGGAGGACCATTACGCTTGACTCCGCCTGCAGTTACAATCGTAGTTCGTGCATAGAGAAGGAGAGGCGTCGATGGGGAGAGCAAGAAGCAGCCACCATATTCACGCGAGCACAACCGCCAGTCAACATCAATCCATGGTGGAGTCGCCGCACGCTAAATCATAATAATGTTAAGATTTTGTTTGATTCCGCGCTACGAGATAGTTTCATTTCACCATCCGCATTAGAAAAGAGTGGTTTGTTCACGAAAGCACCGACTTTTAAACAAGTCAGAGATGCGCTCTCGGGAAAAACAAGCGGACCTAGTGTCATAATTGTATAGTAGACTGGGGAAAATACCAGGTTGCTGAAAGTATATCAACGCCTCTTGGGGCGCATGACCTAATCATTGGAATATCGGTTAACGCCCATCGAGCTTTGTAGATTGTTTCGCGAAGAGGGTACTTTGTGTTGATGAAGAAGGAAGACCGAGATCCAAAAATGAGAAGCGTCATTACGCTTTATATCAACTATGAAGGTCAAGCGCTGCTTGAGACAAGGGTGTCGCACTTTATGTAGTAGAGGCAGCGAAAGAAAGGAAGGGACCCTCAATAGATCAAGAAATTGCATCGGTCGAATTTCAAGATGTTTCCGAACGAAAGCGTCGGTGGTTACCCCGAGGGAGATTGGATTTTACAATTGAGCTAAACCGGTGCATAACCACTCTGTACCTCGTGACGGATGACAAAGGCCGAACTTGTGAGTTGCAAAATGCAGCTGAAAGAGAGTTACCGGACTTAGGCTATTAAGGCTTCAGTGTCTCATTCTGAAAGACCGCTAATTTTTGTAAAGAAGAAGGATGGATCCTTACTGAACGTATAAGCAGACTCGGCTGCACTTAAACGCTACGCGAAGAATAGGCACCGATGCCAATTTAATAGATGACCTCACGATTCGATGAAAGGAGCAATGATATTCTAAAGATCAATTTACATCGTGGTACTATCAACTAAGGATTAAGGAAAGTGATATCCCAAAACGCCTTTCAACTCGGTTTGGACATTACGAAGCTTCATTGTAGTACTTTCGGATTGACTAATGCGCCACCAGTATTCATGAGCCCCATGAACGGAGTATTCCAGAAGTACTTAGATCGCTTTGTGCAGGTCTTTCTTGACGATATCCTCATCTATTCCAAGAAATGAAAAGAGAACATGAGGAATACACAGTGTTGTCCTTCCTAAGAGAGAACAAATTGGTCGCCGAAGCGTTCTTCTTCCGCAAAGAGATCCACTATTTTAGGTCATATCATTTTCGGCTAAGGAATCTCCGTGGACCCAGAAGGTAAAGGCCATTATGGAAACGGCCAGTTTCAAAACGCCCATGAGGTGAGGGAGCTCATGGGCTAGAAGGTTATTACTGGAGATTTGCAGAAGGATTCTCAAAAATAGCGAAACCCATCACCACTTTTGCAACGCAAGGGGGTCGTATGAATGGAAAAAGAAATGTGATAGTGCATTCATTGAGAGTAAGAGGTTACTAGCGAAAAGCGCAATTCAATTCTAGGAGTGTTGGATATGGAAAAGGACTTCACACCGCACGGATGCCTCGCAAGGGTTGGGGGTCGCGCTAATGCAGGATGGAGGAGTGATAGCTTATGCACTGGAAGTGGTTGAAGAAGCACGGTTGCTATAATGCCGACCATGATTTGCGCTGGCGGCCAGGTCGCTACTCAAACTGAGGCACTATTCTATTGGGTGAAATTGAGCTAAAATGCACCATCAAAGCCAAACATCTCTTCACTCAAAGAGATCTGAATGTCGAGCAAAGGCGATGGAGTGAGTTTATGCGAGTACCGATTTACATTGCACATCAAGGGAAAGGAAAATGGTTGCAGATGTTTTGAGTAGGAGACCATGAATCTTCTCCTGTTCTTTAAAGGTCAACTGAATGTGTGTTGGAACAAACTACAAGGAGACAGCCAGGGCTTAAGTTGTTACTTCAACCTCCAGAAAGGGAGGTAGTTAGATCCAAAGTACCATGGGTATGCCGGAAACGACGGATTACAAGATATGGAGGAAGGATGCGATCCCCGAGAATGGGATATTCAAGCATCATAAATCAAGGAAGCCCATAGATCATCACTTTTATTGTAAAGATCCCAAGGAAAAGATGCACGCAGATATGAAGAAGTTCTTATTTTGCAGGCATGAAATGTAGTTCATCGCTAAATGATCAGAGGTCAATAGGTGAAAGCCGCACTTCACCATCACCCAACAATTTCTACAACCGGCTGATGTTCCTATGTCCAAATAAGAAGTCATCTCTATGGATTTTGTTGTGGGGTTGTCGCCACATCCCATAGACACAATGCCCTTCTCGTGATAGTGCGTGGATGTTAACCAAGAGTGCTCATTTTATTCCTAGAGACACTTCACGATGTCACCGTGGCACGCGGTGTCATGTTTAGGCTATCCGCTTGCAACGGATAACTTAAAAGATTCTATTTCTATAGGGACCCTATTCACTCTAGTTTTGGACAAGCTTACAAATGGCCGCTGGGAACTCACGCTTTAAGACCTGTTAGCTTATCATCCTGAAACAGGTGGGCAGACTGAGAGATTAAATCAGGTCATGGAAGACATTATTAGGATGTATGTAATGGATAATCAAACCCAGTTGGGAGAAGTACCCACCTTTGGTAGAGTGTTCGCCGACAGCCAACGCTTATCGCTAAGCCATCGAACGCCACCCTACTGCTTCTATATGGGAGGCTATGCATAACACCTTTGAGTTGGGATTGATCTTTCAGAAGATGAAAACGGGGCCAAAGGCCATAATTGATTCAAGAAAATGGAGGAAATCGTGACTCAGATTAGAGATTAAAGGAAGCACGTGATAGGCAAAAGCCATGCATGCACATAGGACCGAACAGGCCGCGGTGAAGTGGGAGACCAATTTTCATTTGTATCAGGTCTAATAAGAGTACCATACGGTCCGGAAAGGGGACAAAGTTGTCACCTCGGGTTTATAGGACCATTCAAAATCCAAGAGAAAATTGGACCCTCGCTGCTCATCGGCCCTCGTACTGCCACACCACCTGCATAAAACTCATAATGTATTTCATATCTGTTTTACGTCATTGTTGTCAGAAGGAAATCCATTAAACTAAATTGGAAGGAATTGCGTATCGACGGGGAACCCCACCTGTGAACCGCGATATTGGACCATAGACTGACACAGCCAGAACCGCCTAGTAGACCAAGTTAAGGTCCAGTTGGGACAAGTATAGTCCGTGACCGCTACTTGGGAAGATGTCAAGACACTACGACCATCCCTCACTGATGGACCACCTCGAGAACATGTTTCTGCATGTATGTAACACCTACCCTTTAATCTAGACATCCGTGATTACCTGAGGCATTTATACTTTATTTTCTAGTCACGCTGAAACTATTAAGTGATACACTAAACTTTAAAATTATGAACTTTATGAATGTTTAAAATGTTATTTGATGATGATGGTATATGATGCTGGTATCCGCTACACAAATTTTATGAATGTTTAAATGTTGGCTGATGCCGATGATGTATGTAATGCATCTATTATGTGAATGTAAACTTTACTAATGTTTGCAATGTTATTGATGATGATATATATGTCGTATTGTGAGAGAATGTGAATTAAATGAATGTTTAAATGCTTAGGATGATGTTGATATGATGCCATTCCATTTTGGGTAAAATGATAAACTCTGTGAATGGGTGCATGTCAAAATTGAATTATGGATATTATGAGATCTATTCCTAATCGAAAACTTTGATGTTAATTTATCGGTACAAGGATACCAAATTGAATGATGACAAGATGCAATTACATGATGATAATGCATAGAAATGTATGAGTTTGTGTTATAGACTAATCTTGAAAAGTTATGGCTATGAAATAGCCAAGGGATAATGATGAAAGTGAATGTCATGACCACCGACTGAACCACAGGAAAGCGAATATTGTATTTAAAAATTTATATTGTTTTAGATGCATTGCTATGATATGTGGATCGCTGCCGAGATTTCGTGTAATCCACACTACCCAAAACCCAATAAACGATGACAAAACCTCCAGCAAACACTCCAAGTGACACTGGATATTCCATTGTAGGGTGTTGACCGGTTCCGTTAGGAGGGTGAGGGCTTCCCACCATAACCTCCCAAACCCTCAAGTCATGGAGACCGTCACCTGTGTCGCGGTGATGATGACTGTCAGTTGCCCGCTAGGGAATCTTGGTCGAGATAGCTACACTTCCACTTACTGCCCATTTGGAGTTAGGTCGCAAGATAGATGACGCCTCCAAGATAGTCTCCAGTGTGAGACCTGATAGTAATGGAGTTGGAAGCAGGTTAGGGAAGGATGAGGTAATAGTTGAGACTATATGGATCCGGTCATGTGGTGGATTTTGATGAAGAAAATTGTGTATAAAATGAATATTCGCATATGTAACTAACCACCAAGCAGCCAGTGGCAAAATAAATTATTGAACCGGACTATTGTGATTAAACGAATTCTCAACAATTAATTGATTGTTGTCTTTATAAAAGACTAATCTTGCTAACTGGATTGGATGCATACATACCACAGTGATGACAAATACTATTAGTACATGACGAGCCTTTACAAATTAGATACACATGCAATTTTTGTACATACACACTAGTATGTATGAGTTTTGTTGACTTACTCACTGATAATGTCGGTTAATTGTAAACAATGTGTGAACCATGTTTATTTCCCCTTGTATCATACATCTTTAACTCGGTGACTTAAGTTTCCTCCCTAAGGGTGGGTATGTAATCTAATCTCCACTATTAAGATGATTAATTTAATAATATAATCCTAAAAGATTATTCAAAACTATATTTATGTCTTAAAATAACATTTCTAATTGATTGCCAAAATAGTTGTTCACGATGGTTAATGATTAATTTGATTATTAATTAATTCATTAATTAATAAAGTATTAAATAAGAGATGGATAATAAAATATAATGTTTAAATTGAGTTACTTATCCCACAAGGGATAACTTATTCAATACATTAGGATAAGTAATAAAGGAGGGATAAGGGTACACGAAGGGGATAAGGTGTAATAAAGTGCTTAGGTAGGGAGTTAATGAAGGGAAGGCAATAAAGGGAAAAACAGCTGTGGGGAAAGGAGCTTAGAGGGGATTCATCTCTAAGGAAGTGGAGGATTTTGGGGAGATCTCGAGTATTTTGTGGGAGAGGAGACTTTGAGAGCTCTTTGATTATAGTAGTGGACCTGGGGTTGAGTTGCTGGAGGTTTTGGGATTGGAGGGCTAAGATATCCATTGATATCCTGTATGATATCCTAGGGCTAGAAGCTAACTAGTCGGCAGGGAGGTCGGTTTTGGGTTGTGTTCTAAAGGAGCGGGAAGGAAGCAAGCGGCAGCATCAGGTTCAGGTTAGAATTATGAATTGTTTTGAACTAGATTGTTATTAAATTTTATTACTATGAAAAATTAGATTTCGAATGTGCTAGATGAATTAATTTTTAGATTTTACTGTTATGTTCTAATTCAATGGTTGTTTAAATAAATTTAGAGCCATTACAGTACCAACATCATCAACTATACACCTAATGTATGTTCCAACTCATTAACTACTTGTCTCAACCATGTACCCAATATGTAACTCAACCAAAAGCCTTCATCAATTTCATCATCCAAAACTGATTTATAACTCTGTAATAGACCTATTCTATATGATCACATACCTGCAAAACTTCCTTAACTTTAACAACAAGAGAATATCATTTTCATCAAACTTTTCTTTAGTCTCACATAACTAGTTTTGGATTAGTCAACAACCCTAACTTGAAATAATCATGAATACGTACTTGTAATGAATAAAGATATGAAAATAGTACACAATGTTATTCGGTGTGTTTTATGAAATTCATCCAGGTTTCACTACTTGGAACCTCTCAGAAAATGAGTTATCGTAAAAATGGCATACCTTGTTGAATTTTGGCTTGTTCTAGAGAGCGAACTTGTAGAACGTGCCCCACACGAAGTATTTGTTGTATGGATTTGGAAATTTTACAAAAAATACCAAAGAATGTACTCTAACCAAAACATTGGTCTTACTTAATTTGGATCTGTTATGAATAAGTTATGACATTTTTACCCATAACACATTTTTTAGACTAGTTTCAGGGCTAGCCACAAACCCTATTTTCCACGGAGTGTAACTCCAAAAATACAATGAACCACAAGATGAAATTTTTACCACTGCTACTTGGATATATTTTCTCAATGGCCTATCAATTTCACAGTCTCAATCATTCTAGAAAAATATTTATTGCAAAAATGATGAGATGACCTGTAAATAACATACCTTAGAAAGCATCAATAAAGGAATTTATCCCCCCTTGAATTTCAGCCTTCTTTACTTCACCTTGTCTCTGAAATTAGGCTTATATATACTTTGGTTACCTCACTCACCTGTAGATATTCAAGAGCGTGTTCGTAGCAATGCATTATGACTAAAGTTGCAGCGTTATGGGGATTTATTCCATGGGAAATGTTGACCCACTCAAGTGTGATTAAAATGAGAGAGCCTTCCCTCTTATTTATACTTTCATGTAGCTTCCTCAAGGGGTTACCTTTTAACCATCTTAACCCATTTTCTTTATTTTAGACTTAACCAAATTCTAACCACTTGTACAATTAGTAATTTATCCATTAACTTTATTGTTTAAATAATTTATTTTCTATCCACTTTGACTTATAGTACACTCATCATGTCACTTTACCTCAAGGGTTTACCTTCTATCCATCCTAAACCACTTTCCTTATTTTAGGGCTAACCCACTTCTAACCACTTGTTAACTTAGTAATTTCTCCATTAACTTTATTATTTAAATAATTTCTTTTGTATTCACTTTGAATTATAGTACAATCATCACTTCACTTTATTATTTACCTTCTAAAAATCTCTTAAACCACTTTGACTACTTTGACCTTTTGGAGCTTCTAGATGACTCATGAGGGTTCTCCAAATTCACATGGCCATAACCCTCTAACCGTGAAGAGTTATGTGACGTTCCACATACCACTGGAACTGAAATGACATGAATTATCCATATAGAACATTATTACGTGAAAATATATCAAACTCATACCATTATCCATCAAACAAACTTGGGTCCATAACCCAAACCTTTGTTCTACCATACTTTCTTCAAGGTTTGACATCAAAGACAACCAACCTTAATCAACAAAAAGTTGTTGGATTATTTTCTTGTTCCCTTTTAATATTATCTTCCTTCTCTCTATTTTTCCTCTCAATTTCTTTCATTTCTTTATATTCATCTTGAGTTATTCTCTATTCTTTTCTTCTCATGCTCTCCTTTCTTCCAGCAAATCCATCTTTTTCTTCTCTCTCTTATCCTCAATTATTTGTTTTATCCAAAACTCCTTAGTAACATCTTATTATAGATTCTTCTTCATTTCTTCCTCTAAACTTTTTTGCTTCTCTTGTACCTTGATAATTCCTTCATGTTCAACAATCATGGCCTATTGCTCCCTTTCTACATTCAACCTTTCTTCTTCAAATTTCTTTCCCTCTTCATATTATTTGTTTGAGGTGGAACCTTTATTCATGATATTTATTGTATATTATAATGTTAGGAATGGAGATTAAATCACATTTGTATGAGGCTTTATTTTTTCTATTTCCTTCTGATCTTGTACATTTTCAATAAAAATATCTTTCAGCTGCTTCTCATGTGCATATGGCCAACTAATAGATACATGCTCACAATGCTTAAGAACTAATCCTTTGGGGTCAAGTTTCCTGAAAATGATAGTCATGAACTTCTACTCTAACTATATTTAACCTTCCTTCTTAGCATGCTCCATATATCTCATAGTATAATATCCTATTTGAAAGTTGTAAGGTATACATAGTTTATTCTTATATTCTACTATTGTAGTATTGAAACCTTGAATGGTAGAATTCTAAAACATTTACCCAACCACAAGTATTTCATGTACATAGGAAGGTATGATGTGTGGTGGGAAGGTGGATCCATATATCCTAAGCTAAGTATGATTTTTCTCTAGTTACTAGTTTCCAATATAGGAAAGGAGTTTTTTATCATAATTTGATATCCAAGGGAACACTTTCCCAAAGATGCTTTTGTATAGACATATTATAAATAAATCACATATGTGAGAGTATGATATCTTATATTTATTTTCCCAAAAAATATCAAAATATAAATGTATTGGTGGTTCAAATACTTTCTAGCTAAGTGATAATCCTGGGAAAGTATTTTGGGCACATAATACATCAACGAAGAAAGAAACCATATGAAATGAAGAAACAACACTTGGTTGTGGCTTCTAAACTTCTCCAATTTTGATGATGAGATGTTTTGATGTGATATAACCTGAGTTAAACTTCTTCCCCCATATAGAAATAATATAGGCTAGAGGCAACCAAGCTTCAAAAACTTGTGAACAATATTTCTCCCCATAAATTTTTTTCTTCCTTCCACCATTTTCCTAAAATTTTATTGCTATCGTATTTTTGGTAGAAGGTCACCAAAAAATACTTATTTAGTGATTCTTATGATTCCTGGAACTTATAATACCTATTTACATCTTACGGGAGGAAATACTTGATACACTCTTGCTTGTAATTATCAATCAAGAAACTTTTACAGTCTATGTGATTTATGACCAACTCAAATATGTTTACACAAGAAAATATTGGCACTTTAGTTGCGGCTGAATGAAAAATAGATCATCTGATATATTGGAGTACTAAGTCATCTATCTTTATAAGGTTGGTTTTTTATTTGGGTTTGAATTTGAATAATCCTAGTCTATAAACCTAATAAAAATATCATTGCATCAAGGAATCAGTACCTATGTAGAAGCTCCACATGTGTTAAGTTATGTGTCCCCATACAATGGTATTTCCACTGATAACTTCTTTGGAGGTATCCTGATAAGATACTAAAGTCCTTTTGACATGTGTGGTTCCTCTGTATGAGGTGGCACAATTTTATAACCCTCCTTTGGTTCTTGACTACTCATTTTTGGCTTCTTTGGAAATTCTAGGATTCTTTGGTTCTCCACTACTCATTCTTGACTTCTTGTTCCAAGGTGCTACTCTAGGTAAAACGCTCATAGAAATGTTTCATATACGATAAGATATGACCCAAAAACAAGAATTCAATGGGGACCTTCCATAGTAGCATGGGTATAGGACCTTCCATACTAGCATGAATATAAGAAATTGATTTTTTATAATTCTAATAATTACTTTAATATGAGAAAGTCGACATGAAAATGCAGGAATTCTATTGAGTGGTCGATGTAAGTTAAAAATTCCCTTGATAAAAACCACAACACAAAAGTGACTTGGGTAGCATGGAATAAAGAATGAACAATGAAATAATTGTGTGACAAAGAAGGCATCAATAAAATCTCCATAGTGACTGGAAGAATAACCATTCAGAGGAGTAAATAATGAATGAACAAGGTTCAATTTACTAAAACCATAATGAAACCCAATTTTTTGAGAGAAAGACTCAAAAGTAGTGCTTTATTCAAGGGAGACATGATTGTTACCAAACAAATATAGAAAACTCGACATAGAGGTCTTGACATATAACACATTGAAAAACTCTCAGTCACCGACTAATGATGCATTGCCATATTTTGAGTGAAAGGTAACATATCAATGATGAAAATTGGCCCAGGGTCCTACTCTAGGTAAAACCCTCAAAGCAATGTGTCGTAGTCGATAAGAACTAACCCATTGGCAAGAAGCCAATGGCGACCTTCCAAAATATCATGAGTATAAGACATTGATTTTTGTTGATTATGAGAAGTACTTTGATATGGGAAGGTCAATATGAGAAGTGAGAAATTTTTAATAATGGCCAATGCAAGTTAAAACTTTTCTTGAACAAAAACAAGAAAAAAAAGTGACTTGGGTAGAATAGACTCAAGAATGAACAATGACATAATTTTGTGACATAATAGTTATCAACAGAATATCCATAGTCACTGGAAGAATAACCATTTGGAGGACTAAAGGTTCAATGAATAAGGTTTAGTTTCCCAAATCTGTACCAAAACCCAATTTGTTGAGAGAGAGAGAGAGAGTAAAAGTTATTTATTCAAGGCAAACATGATTGTTGCCAAACCCATACTAAGAACTTGACTCTTTCCCATCCTCTTTTTTATATTTGATTTTCTATCATTTTCATGTTAGAAATATTGAAGAAGAATAAAATAACGTTATAATGTAGTGGGGAAAATGAGTTTCATGGGCAAGAAGATTAATTCTAAGAACAAGGAACATACCTATGCTCAATGGAAAGAATGTATGTAGGATATGGACATTCGGGGGAAGATTTCCTCTAGTAATATAGGTGTCAAGTCAGAAAGGAAATAAATGAAAAGGATAGCAACTAAAGAGAATGCATAAGAAATAGGTTAGATGATAACAATTTGTAGCCCCCATTAGGATCAAAAGAGAAAGCAGGAAAATGCAATGCAATATAGAAAATTAGCGTATAAGTGAAGGAGACTAGTGGGTATTGGCTAGAAAAATAATGAGAATAATTTATGAGGCTTCATCACAAAGTCATGAAGGGACTAAGAAGGGCCCCCAATCCTATGAAAAAACTTCAGCATTGATACCAAACTACATGTTGTTTGTGGATCCTAATTATCTTCTGAATTCATATGCAAGTCAAAGAAATTGTAGGATACAAAATTATTCACAATTCAATTTTTTTAATTTATTAGTCAATCTGAACCGTTCATTATAAGGTTTCATATATGATGGTAGAACTTATGTTAGGGTCTTTTTTCCTAGAAGGAAACCCTGTTTTATGTATGATGGAATTTTATTGCAGCAAAAACATGAGAGTGAATATTGTATAATGAGAGAGGAGACTCTATGAGAAAGAAGACGAAGTTACAACAGATGTGATGTAGGTTGTATCCCTTCATTTGTTGAATAATAATAAAGGAAGAACCTGGAAATTTCTCTGGTGGACGTAGCCCACATTGGGTGAACCATGTATATTTTTGTCTCTATTGTATTATGTATACTCTATGTTTTATTTCCACATCTGTTTTATTTTATTTATCTACGGTCCTATTTTTCTTACAAATGGTATCACATCCAAAGGTAACTCATAGGAAAAGAGGGTTCATGGTTTGAGTGGGATTAATGGTGGAATATGGAAGAGGGTTGATAAATTTAATGGACAAAAATACCAGCTATGGAGATGGAAATGGAAGATTATTTATATCAGAAGGATATATTCCTACCATTGGGTAGAATAGAAAAGAAGTTGATGACCATGAAGGATGAAGAATGGGAGGTTCTTGATAGAAAAGAACTAGGAATGATATCGATGTGCATGGCAGTGTCGGTGGCTTTCAATATTTTGAAATAAAAAACAATAGAGGATTTGATTAATACATTGGCTAAACTATATGAAAAACCATTAGTCTCCAGTAAGGTATTTCTAATGAAGCGATCATTTAATATGAAGATGTCAAAAGGTGGGTCTGTTGCAGATCATTTAAATGAATTTAATATGGTTACTAATCAACTAAGTTTTGTAAAAGTGAACTTTTATTATGAAGTTAGGGATCTTCTAATCTTGTGCTCACTTCCAGAATGTTGGAATGGATTGGTCATGGATGTAAGTAACTATGTCTCTGGTTCAAACATTATAAAATTTGATGATGTTATTGGTGTTATCCTTAGTGAAGAAACGTGACAGAAAAGAACAGGTGAGACATCAGGTAATGTGTTGATCGTGGAGAACAAGTGAATAACAAACAAATGAGGAAAGAGTCCAGGGAACCATGGGAATTCTAGAAAGGGAAGATCCAAATCTGTACTAAGAAACATAGGGTGATGGAATTGCGGGAAGAAAGGGCATCTAAAGAAATACAACAGAGCTCCAAATAAACAAAGAGATGGACAATAGGAGAAAAATCAGGAAGCAAATGTAACCAGTGATGTGTTACACGATGCTTTGATTATTTCTTTAGATAATACTATTGAGTCTTGGGTAGTAGATTCAGGGGCTTCATTTCATGCCACACCCCATAGGAAAGTTTTTCAAGATTATCTTCAAGGTGATTTTGGACAAGTTTATTTGGGTGATGATGAACCATGTCAAATTGTTGGAATGGGGAAGGTAAAAATTAAGAAAAATAATGGAAATGAGTGGTTACTAAAAGAGGTGATACATATACCATATATGAGTAGAAATATAATTTCAACGGGGAAGATGGAAGTAAAGGATGTATATCTATATTTACAGATAAGGAATGGAAATTCACTAAAGTGTCACTACTAATGGAAAAAGGAGAGAAGGTAGGTACATTTGTTTTATGTATTTTTAATGCTGACTCTTGTATCTCTTTATCTTATAAAGGAGTGGATACAACAATGTGGCATCATAGGATTGGACATAGTAGAGAGAATGGAATGAAGATACTTCACAAAAGGAATTTGTTGAAAAATATGAAGCAAGTTTGTTTGGATTTCTGTGAGCACAGTGCTTATGGAAAACATAAGAAAATTGGATTTATCAGAGTCGTAAAATAAAATAAGAGTGAAAAGTTGGAGTTTGTGCATAGAGATGTATGGGGACCAACTCAACTATCATCTCTTGGTGGCTCTCATTATTATCTTATTTTTATTGATGATGCAACTAGAAAAACTTTGGTTTATTGCATTCGACAAAAATGTGATGTTTTTTATACTTTTAAGAAATGGAAATCTTTGGTTGAGAATGAGACAGGAAAGAGGTTGAATTGTCTCAAATTAGATAATGGAGGTGAATATTGCAGTAATGAGTTTGATAATTACTGTTCATACCATGGGATTCATAGAGAAAAAAGAATTCCAGGAACACCAAAAGAAAATGGTGTGTCAGAAACAATGAACAGGACAATCATGGAACATGCAAGGAGTATGAGATTTCATGTTGGGTTTCCCTTATAGTTCTAGGAAGATGTTGTAGATACTAGTTTTTACTTAATAAACATAGGACCTTCAAGATATTTGAATGGTTTCATTCCAGAGGAGGCATGGATAGGTACAAATATAAACTATCCATTTATGAAGACTTTTGACAGTGAATCATTTTTCCATATAGATAAAGAAAATAGAACAAAGCTTGAAGAAAAATTGAAGAAGTGTACCTTTATTGGATATAGTGTTAATGATTTTGGTTATCGCTTATGGGATTATGAAAATCACAAAATCATTAGGATTAGAGGCTTCATATTCAATGAGAAGTTCATGTACAAATATTAGTTGCATGGAAATAAATAGGAAAAAGAAACACAAAATACACAGTGCTTGATGAGATCACTGAAAAAGAAGCTCCAAAGGTACCAGAAAATAAAAATGTACAAGAATAGGACAAACATATACCTAAAACTCCTGCAAGTGTTGTTAGAATATCTACTAGGGTAAGTAGACACCCTCAATGATACTCTCCTTCACTGTATTGTTTATTATTGATTAATTATCGTGAACCAGAAAGTTATGAAGAGACAATGCATGTAGACACTAAAATGAAGTAGGAGAAATGAATGAAAGAGGAAATGGATTCCTTGGTAGATAAATATACTTGCAAATTGGTTCAGTTGATTGCAGGAAAAAGAGTGTTGCAAAATAAATGGGTTTATAGGTTAAAAGAAGAAGATGGAGAAAAAAAGTGGCACAAGGCTAGACTTGTTGTAAAGGGGTTTTCACAAAAGAAAGGTATATATTTTGATGAAATATTTTCTCCAATTTTTAAATGACTTCGATTAGGACCATTTTAAGTCTTGTGGCACTAGAATATTTGCATCTTGAACATTCAGATGTAAAATATAATTTTCTCCATGGGGATTTGGATGAATATATTTATATGCAACATCCACAGGGGTATGAGGTCAAAGGGAAGGATAATTTAGTATGTAGGTTGAATAAGAGTTTATGTGGCCTAAAGAAAGATACAGGGAAGTGGTATTTGAAGTTTTACATGTTTATGATAGAACAAGGTTATAGTATATGTCATTCGTATCACTATGTTTATTTTAAGAGGCTAGAAACTCAAATCTATATTATATTTCTAGTGTATGTAGAGGACATGCTTGATGAAGGGTCTAACATGCAAGATGAAAATTTGCTCAAAAGGAAACTATCTAATTTATTTCTGATGAAGGATTTGTGACGCAAACCCCCAACCCTCGAGCCAAGATCCGCTCAGGATCGTTCTAAACTCTCCTTAAGCCAAAGAGGCTTCTTTGGTTGTCTGCTGAAACCTTTAAAAACACTGATCCACAGGTCCTTGTTAAAACTCACCCTGAGGAATTTAACACCAAGCGTGAGCTTTACACTTCCATATGACCACGGCCTGGTCCTTGCACAGGCGCCTTTCCCAACTTGCGTGTTCGCATGTTGAAGACCCTTGACTTTTTCTTCACCCAACGCCAATACCCGAGATGCAATGGGATATGGCTCCTCCTTGTTAGCTCCCTCCACACGTAACCACCGGCTAGGGATAATCACTAGTGTCACTTGCAACTCGTGAGTTCATGAGTTGAAGACTTGAACCTCTGGGGCCTTCTTTTATGAAACCCTGAGACACGAAAGTCAGAGAATGATTGACTCATTCAACACTTCTCGGGACTCGCAACTTCGCGACTTGAGTTGTTGAGTCTTTGTGCCCCTTTCTTACAAGAATCCAAAGAACGAGAAGTCAACAGGGTGTTGACTCCCCTTTCGAACAAAACGTGTCTTCCACCTGTCACTACTTCTTCCTCTCTCCGGGCGTCTTATCATCATGCCACCTGTCAACCACACGATTCCCACCAAGTCGACGTTCCAAGTGTTTCACAAGCCCTCGAAACTCGCAAGCTTGTGACTTCTGCAATCGAAAATAATTTTTTCCTACCTCTAAGACCCCGATACGTGATATAGCGAAGAGATTCTGATGTGACGGTTTCTCCCACTTCTCGCTATTCGGAAACTCACGCAACCAAAGGATTTGGCCTGCCCTCCGAACTCATGATATGTGATACTCCATGAAGATTCATATATGATGGTTCTCCCACAGCTTGGATCCAATGGTCTGGATCTCTTCCTCCGCTTCTCGCAACTTGCAACTTCGTAACCCCAAGAGTTTGGTCTTCCACCTCCCAACACACGATACTCCGAGTTCACAAAATGATCCAACGACTTATGCAAAACATGATCCACGTTCCGCATTGATTCTAGATCCTAAGGTGATGAGTTCACCTGCCTCTAACCACCCTAAAAATTCTCTAGATCCTACGGTCCTCGTAACTTCGCAAGTTCTCCCCAGAGAACTTCAACTGCTTGATTTCTTCCTCCAAAACCTTTGGCTCAAATTGACTCGACGTTTTCCTTCTGAAATTTACTTTCTGCGTGATGATTCAGCTTCTCATCTTTCTTCGAAGTGTTTCAATCTATGTCTTCCTTTGAAGTGTTCAAAGGTGTTATCCTTCCTGAGATTTCATTTGTAAACTCGAGTGTCTAAAAGAACTCCTACACGCACTCCTTGTGGAAATCTATCAAATTCTCCAGGGTACTTGATCTTTTGACTCTATGCACTTTCTACAACAATAGTCCTTTAACCTTTCAACCTTAGTTGATAAATTCTAAGGCCTTGACTAGCGTACGCACACCTTCCATGACTTCTATGCTTCACCTGCACTTCTGCTGGAATGAGAACAATGGTATCCTTCCTGAGATTTCTGAGATAAAACTCATAACCCTTTTCAACGCACACCTTGCAGATGTTTCACTGCACTCCTTGCAGGAACTCTCTCAGGATGAGAAACAATTGAAACTCATTCTCTTTCTCTCTCGGAATTCATATACTTAACATGAAATCATGCATTCAACATAGCATAGCCTCATAAAAAATACATAATAGAGAGAATAAGACAACCATAAGCATACCATTCACCATGTATAAACAGAAATCATCATAACACCCTGAAATCTGATTCAAAGATTCATATATTAATTCAAAGCTCTTGTACATGGATTCTTCTCTTCAACTCTATGCTACAACTCTCTTCTTCTTCTATTTTGTGCTAATGATACAACAATTCAATGATACAATGGTGAGGGTGTCTATATCCGTTTTCCCTCCTACTCTTCTAAACTGTCTAATCTATAATTCAAATCTACCTACTTTCATTAACTACGTATAAATGTTTTTACATTTTACAGATGAGAGTAACCTCTCCAGATCTATTTTACAATATCCAAGATATAAATGCAAGATATGCCTTCTTCCTAACTATTACATTAATGCCTTTTAAGTTCAAAATTCAAAACGGTTCTTATGAAAACATGCTTCCTTTGCCATCTACGCGTCCAACTACTCCTTTGCTAAGCACGTGTTTTTGGCCTTGTACAATGCTCCTGCATCAATTTGGGTGCTGCAAAAAAAATCCTTAGTATGAGAATAACAAGAGATAGGAAAAATCACAAATTAACATTGTCTCAGGGTGAGTACATACAGAAGGTGTTGGAGAGGTTTAGAAAGAAGAATGAAAAAGCAGTTAGTACACCTTTGGCCAACCATTTCAAATTAACCAAGGAGATGTGTCCCAAAATATAGGAGCAGATATAATACATGTACATGGTCGCTTATTCATCAACATTTGTAAGCCTAATGTATGTGATGGTATGGACAAGACTGGATATTGCACATGCAGTGGGAGTTGTGAGAAAGTATATGAACAATCCAGTTAAACAAAATTGTGATGTAGTGAAGTGGATTCCCAGGTATTTGAGAGGTACTTATACTCATGCATTATGTTTTGGAGGTTCAAACATTGTTATATAGGGATATGTTGACTCAGATATGGAGGGTGATAATGATAGCATGAGGATCACCACAGGGTATGTTTTTACTATAGGTGGAATAATAGTAAGTTTGATTTTGAATCTACAGAAGGTTGTTGCACTTTCAACAATGGAAGCAGAGTATGTTGTTTCTATAGAGGCTAGTAAAGAGATTATTTGGTTACAAATGTTTATGGAGAAATCGAGAAAGAATAAAGAGAATAGCAGGTTGTACTATGATAGCCATAGTTCTGTCCATCTTGCAAATAACTCATTCTTCCATTATAAGACTAAGCATATACAACTTAAGTACCATTTCATATGGTCCATTTTGGAAGAAAAACAATTGAAGTTGGAAAATATACATACTATCTAGAATCCTACAAACATGCTAGCAAAGGTAGTAAAAAGGGAGAAACTGAGTTCTTTCTCAATTTCAGTTGGTCTTCAAGAATGAAGGTGAAGATGATAAATTTTCCAATTCCAAGGTGGATCATAGTCCAACAGGTACAAAATTAGTGGACTTTTTGTGATTAGTCTCCAAGTGAGACAATGTTGGTAGTGGAGCTTGAACCATCCATTATAAGGTCACATATTTGATGGTAGAAGTTATGTTAGGTTTTTTTTACCTAGAAGTAAACCCTATTTTATGTATGAGGGAATTATATTGAGGTGAAAATATGAGTGTGAATATTGTATTTTGAGACAAGATATTGTGAGAGAAAGAAGAGGAAGTTACAGTGGGTGTGGTGTAGGTTGTATCCATTCATTTGTTGGATAATAATAAAGGAAGGACCTAGAAATTTATCTGGTGGACATAGCCCACATTGGGTGAACCACGTATATTTGTGTCTCTATTGTATTTTGTATCTTTTGTGTTTTATTTCCGCATCTATTTTATTTTATTGGTCTACAATCCTATTTTTATAACACTATAAACAATGTTCTAACTAGGGCACCTACGAATGGTAGGATCTACCACATGAATTACAACACTTTTAAAAAAAAAAAATTGATTTATGTTGCATCTCAATGGGGTCAATCCTAAGGAAACATGAACCAAGAAATGGATAATGAACAATGTCGGGAAGGGAAAATCAAACCTATATGCCATTTTTTAGGGAATTACCTATACTAATGGAACAATACAATAAAAAGTTACAAAAGAAAAATTCTCCAAAGTCTTGTAGATATGAACAATAACACTCATCAAGAAGTTAATAAATCCAATATATAAACCTATGAAAACAACTTGTGCTCTAGATTACAAAACTTGAAATCTTAAATTTCTGAAGGTACAATATGGTACAAAACACCACATATCCTTGTGGCTTATGCATATCACTTCTTTAGGTATATCCCATTGCTAGGCTCAGGCCAAGGGTTTCATTGGTAGTCAACTTGTAAAGTTTCTACTTTGGGAAAAATAACACTCTACGATTTGTGTCTTCCCATGGTCTAACATCCATAATCATAGCCTCATTTGAAGGCAATTTAGCATCCATGAAATCATGTACATTGGGACTCAAGGACTCACAAATACCAAACATCGAGGTCTCACAAATAGTAATATCGGACTTAAGAGGAAAATCAAGATTGCTCAGGCCAATAACGAGAAGCAAGACCTCCTATGCCCCCATTGGATAAATCACATAATCAATTTCCAAGAACTCATATTAAGAAGGAAAACACTAAAGTAAAGGATCACCCCCAAAGGTAATTGAACATTGAGAATATGATGACGCATAACTCACCCATGGCAACGTAAAGTCAACTCAAAAAATAGGAACATGAGAAAGGGTAGACTAAATTAAAGTCAAATTAGGGTGGTGATTATCAGATGAAATTTGATCAATAGTGACAATGATTTCATTGTTAGAAAAATAGATCATCTAAAAGAGCGTGGACACCACAATTTTCATATCATATATATGATCGTGCCCAAGAAGCATATTAAAGTCTAAAGGTCCTTACACCACTAACATATTGACTAGGATAGTATTCCCACCTAACATGATAGGAAACTAAGGAAGAATACCTTAATATTCACTATGTTTTCTATCAAAATTAGTAGATCATTGGTAGCTGAAACAAGCTTGGGAGAACCCAAATTTTTCCAATCTAAGGAGGATAAAATTCTTGTAGAGGATCCTTCATCCACAACACATTCGTAAATGTTTTTTGAATTAAATTAAACCCTTGTTTGGAATGGTGTGGGAGAAGGAAGTTGGGGCTCAACAAGATTACACCAATCAAAGAAAACCATGCTCAAGTTTAGAGGGAGAATGCTCGAAATGAGCGGAAAGTCCCCTTGCTCAGAAGGTACTAAACCCCAAACTCTAAAGACATAGTCAAAAGACATGTCACTCTCCAAAATAAGAATGGGATCGACTAAATATTGTATTGACACAACCACTTTGGTAGACTCATCACTCTCCAAGGGAAGAGTGGGATCAACAAAATACTGCATTCTCTTGACCACTTTGGTAGATTCATTACTCTCTAAGATAAGAGTGGGATCAACTAAGGATTGCATCATCTTTAACACTTCCTTAATCATTGGTTTTATAGTTTGTGAAACAACATGGTCACTAGCCACATTAACTTCCAAAAGAAGAGTGTGATTGGCGTAATATTGCATCAACTAAATCACTCCATTGACCAATGATTGAATAGGTTGGTAGGAAACCAAAGGTGACTCAATATTAGAAGGGATTTTAGACAGGGACCACACTCTTAGTAAATTTGGAATAGAATGACACAGATGAGTAAGGTGACCTCCCTTGATAATATTACCAAGGAACTCAAGCTTATGTCCTCTTCATGTAGATTTAACAATAGTACCAATGCCCCCAGTATGACATGCATTGGTTGGTGTATTTTATAGAGTTAAACCTTGTAAAATTATTTACTACAAACATATTTTCAATAAAAGAACAAAAAAGATACAATGGAAAATACACACATTACACATATATTTTTCCCATGGAAACCCAAACCGGGAAAACCAACATATTCTATATTCATTCACATCATACATTGTTTACAATAAAATATACATATAGGATTTCGTAGAATCCAAAAACATAATCCAATAACCCATATTAGTCAAAAACCCTAATTCCTTAACCATAAATAGAAAACCATTGGCCAAAAACCATGTGTTGAAAAAACCACCAAAAACTGGACACACAAACTAGTAAAACACTGTTTTTTGGGGAGTGATTCCCTCCAAACCCCATGCAGGGGGTTTCTTTCCCCCTGCAAACTCCTTGGACAGGGGGATCTACACCCATGTGATCCCCTAGGAAAGAGGACGCTCTACCCCTCTCTTACCCCCCTACGTGCGTGGCACAACATATACACTAGTTCTAGTCATGAAAATAATATAACACATTCCCAACATTCTCCCACTTTTTTTTTCTTTTCATACATGGGGTTACAAGGTCACATAGTAAACAATTCAGGGAAACAATGCCCATATATCCTCTACACCAAGATAACTTCTTAGTGCTCACATATTTTTTAATGAATCTGCAACATTATTCAAAGTGTTCATATTCATCGGCAACACCTTATTTTCTTCAACCATGTCTCTCACAAAGTCATATTGAACATCAATATGCTTTGTCTTTGAATGATAAGTTGGTTTCTTCACCAAAAAAATTGCACTCTGACTGTCACAATTTATCCTTACAACTTTTTATACCAATCTAATACCTGAGAACAATATCTATAACCATACTACTTCCTTTCTTGCATGAGTGGTTTCCATGTATTCAACTTATGTAGTTAAAAGTTCCACTACAGACTATGTTTTTCGCATCCAACTGATTTCTCTTCCAAATAGGTTAAATACATATCCTCTTGTAGATCTTCTATTAACTATATCCCAAACCTAGTTTGCATCCACAAAGCCATGTATGTCCAACACTTTGTCCAAACCTATTCTTCCTTGGTAGTACAATCCATAACTGGTAGTTCCACGTAAATACCTGAAATTGCTCTTAACTACTATCTAATGCTCCTTCCATGGTTTTGACATATACCTGCTCAAAACTCCCACTAGATGTGCAATGTCTAGTCTAGTACAAACCATTTCATACATCAAACTTCCAACCACACTTGCATATGGAACACGAGAAATGTCCTCCTCCTATGCATGTTTCTTGGGACACTGATCCATGAATAACTTTACACTTGCAAGAATAGGGACCCTGATCGGTTTAAATTCCTTCATATTAAACATCTGCAATATTGTCTCGACATATTTTCTTTGATTTAACCAGAGTTTCATGTTTTTCCGATCTCTTTTAATTTCCATGTCCAAAATGAAATTTGCAGCACCAAGATCCTTCATGTCAAATTTAGAGGAAAATTAAGTTTTCACATCATATATAATCTCCTTGTTGTTTCCTATCAACAACATGTCATCCACATACAATACCAAATAAATCAAATGATCACAAATTAATTTAAAATATACACAATGATCCTCTTTGCTTCTTGTGAAGCCAAGTCCCAACAT